>BOPP01000037.1:3968669-4052846 GCA_017312745.1 Gryllus bimaculatus
GCCCTCGCCCGCCCCACGCCCACGCCCCTCACCATCGCCACCACTGCACCCGACGCCCAGCCGGCAGATGTTCGGCTTGAGCGGCCGACCCTGCCCACTTGGTGCGTCGAGGGACATGGCGGAAGCGACAGCCCATTGCAGCTGGCTGGCCGAAAATGGGTTGGTCCTTGTTCAGAACTATATTCTTGTATACAATGTTCGAGGTCCAAAAGTTCGGTAGCTCTACAGCTCTATGTTGAACCGAAGTTTTAAAAAGTTAAAAACTCACATGGATGTTCCCGGAAGAACAGGAGAACAAACAATTTATTTCAAAAGACTATCAAAGACGAGAAAAGACAAGATGGCAGTGCGATACGTGCCTCTGATGTACATGCAAATCAGTAACAAAGTACTAGTTTTTTCTAGTCACACTTGTAAGGAAAGGAACTGTAGAAATCACTTAAAATTATATTTCATTATTAGATGTTCACAAATGGCGCAAATAGTTATCCTGAGTGATCATCTTTGGGGCAGAAAATGATTGGTTTGTGCGGTTGCAACAGCCAACTTGGCGCAGAAAGAAAAGTTGCGTACGCGTCCAAGGGCAAACGAAAACCCTTTGCCTCGTTGACCGAAAATTGTGTTTGCTTTAATCTGAATTAAATACGTATTAACACATATGCGTGCTGTTGTGTTCTGCTGGGTTCCAAATATGTGGAGTTTATGCCAAAAAATAATATCTTCAAACTGATATTGATATTTTTTGAAGTTTAAAATAATATATAATTTTACATTGAAGAGAATTGTGATCTAAAATGAACAGGGTGGTAGTTCATGTATAATCACAAGAGAAACCGTTTGTGAATATAATTCTTTGTTAGACCTATCCAATGTATGCAAGCGATCACGTGGATGCGCTTATCCATATCACTGTGAAATATTCGGCTTCACCACGAAATATTCGGCCACATCCAGTCCACGGTCGTGCAAGAGATTACTCGAAAAGGACAGCCAAAGGGTACCAGAAAACTGGACATGCCGTTTTCCGAATTAAGGAATGTGTGTGCGGGTAAAATGTATGGTTTTTTGTTCTCGTATATTACATATAATTACATGACTTTTTCAAAAGCTTAACAGAACTGAACTGATAGCTCAAAGGAGAACAGGGTCGTTAACGTTAGTTCGCTGTAAATTAAGAAGAAGAAACTGTTCATTCACTGTATCACATGGCCATATAGATTAGTACACATGACTAGTTGCCGTCTAAAACTAAAGTGACTAATGTTAAAGTAACCGTCTTTGTGAGCATATTCATTTTTCACAATTAATTTGTCTTGTGTATAGGAAAAGGAATTATCTATATCTTTAATGTAATTTAGGAGCAATTTAATTTAAATTACTGTCATTTCCATCCCTTTCCTTCCACTACATCTCTATGTTTAAAAACTAAGAATATATATATATATATATATATATATATATATATATATATATATATATATATATATATATATATTGTTTTGTAATACATGATTTTACATGGCGGTACACCAAAGTCTATATCACTCCAGACCTTCAACCGAAGATCACAAAAACGTTTTATTGTCATGAGTATACTTCGCTACAGATATTACCGCGTGCAAATAGAACGCTTCTTATTCCACTGCATATTAACTCATTAACGCCCAAATTAATTTCGTGCGCATAGCGCTCGCCCGTTATCGTTGCGCAGATCGTTCGTATACGCGCCTTTATTGTTGGAGCTCTCTGGCAGATTGTTGTTGCAACTTTTGTTGCTAATATATTGTTGTGTTGTTAAATATACTACTACAGCGCTCTAAATGAACTACTAAACATACTACTAGACAGCTACTAGTATGATACTAGATAAAAGACCTACTTGGAAGCAACACCTAATACATTGAAGTCGTAGGCTTTCGCGGCCAGAGTCATGTGGGTGATCTTGGCTGTACGGGTGACGCTGCGTCGAAGGCTGTGTTGCTGACGTTTCGACCATCTTGTCGTGGTCTTCCTCAGGGCTGGTATGGACGTCTGGTCATTTGGTATGGTCATCTGGTCGTTGTCTTCCTCAGGGTTGAAGGGTTTTTTAACATTTGTTGAAATTCTTCCTTTTTTTGTCACAATGAAACATGAAAATATTACCTAATTAATTCGTTTAAAAACAAAGTAACTTCATGTTATTAGGAGCTGTTACTCAATGAATGAAATGAATCCCTTTTTTTACTGAACTATAATTTATTTTCACTTTTTTTCATTTACATAGGGGGTGGGGGTTGTTGCAAGCGTTACGTAATTATTATACGGGGTAAAATCGCGCCTTACAGGTGCGTTAGAGGGGTGGATTTGAAAATACTCCTTTACGTTACGTAATTTATGGACAGCCCCTTACCTCTAAATTGGATTGGCGAGGAATATAGCGTTGTTTGCAGTGAAACTTCTACAGCGCTCTAAAGAAAATCGTCCTGAAGACAATAAGTGAAACTCAGTTTCCTCTGTGGACACATTCGGCGATGGCTAAGCTGCTGCGTGAACCTGATACACTCTTTGGAGGCATGTTTGTGGAGGAACATTTTTAGGAGAACATTTCTGGAGGAAGATTTAAGAATATAAGGAATATAAGAGGAAGCAAATAGAGAAACATACACTGGGCTTAGAGAGTGCAGGAATTGGTGATGTGCAGCAAAAAGCGAACTGGAAAATGGGTTAATGATAATGATTGTAGCCATCTACATATCACCCAATACCAAAGTTATTAAAATTTTTGGAACACAATGCAATTAAATGTGAATTCTGAAAGGGAAACTGTCATTTTTATACTACAGTATACAATTGGATACAATGATGCAAATTATGCAACTAAAGTGATCTCCGGATGCTATTTTCATATTTAAAAATGTTTGTTTGATTCTTGGAAGTTCGTAACAATATAAATTTTAAACTTCACACTCTTTTCCAGCCTGTCCATATTCGGGTGTAGAAAGTTACCGAACTATGGAAACACGCAGCAACGAAACTTGCCCTCTTTTTGTGTTATTACTCAACAGTTGTTCAATTTTTTAAAAAGTTCATGACATCATTTAAAGTACTACAATTGAATGAATTTGTCAAGAAAACATCCTAACCATAATCAGTATGTTTGGAAAATTGCTTGCAAAGTTGGGACATATCTTAAAATTGCGAGTAGCAAGGATGCACGCCGATAATAAGACATGTATGGGATGCATATTTACACCCAATTCACCTCAACTTTCCTTAAATTAATCAGTATCAGCAATCACTAGTCATTTTCTGCACTTTATTATCCAGAAACTCTAAATATGTGGTTTACTTCTTCTGCCTCTTGAGATCAGAAAGATACAAACATCGAACATCATAAAAACCAAATGAGCTATTGATCTCTTCAGTATGTGTCGTAAGTCTAAACAAAACGTTTCATTGAGTAATTTCTTAGAATCGTTTAAATGGATCAACAAATCATGTGCAGTTCTCCAACAGGGTCGATACCTGCCGTATAACACCTCATATTTTTTAATTGGTGGATAAAAAGAGAACTAATATTAAATGATAGTGGGACGGACGTATATAATTTTTCGTTCTTAGTTTTAAAAATTATATTTCCTTTAATAGATAACTTTTCATTGTTTCCTCTTTTAGTTAATAAAATACTCTTGTAAGGGTAATATACTTCAATGCCAGACTTCTATTTGCATATGAAGATAATGATGCTCGGTAATTTATGGTATTAGCAATTCAGAAATTGCTAATTAATTCTTACCATTCACAGAATATAAATAAATTATGCGTGCTTTGCCAGTGGAAATTCAAATTTGATCTAATTGCATGACGAAATAAACATCGCCATTAGAAGATAATAACTATTTCAACCAATCACACACATCCGCCTCAAATATGAAAGAACATTTTTCATTTCGTCACACCTACGTGTTGCTACGGTAAGCACCCATTCCAACTATCTCTACACACAACCTTCGCTGTCCAAAACAGCGCTCTCGACCATACACGTGCTATTCTGCAGACACACAAAGAGAGTAATAACTGCTCCACAGAACGATGTATCATTCCAGATCCCACTCAAACTTTCCCTTTGTGCTCATATAATTGCTGATAGAAACGCTCTCCCAGCGAGCTACAGACGACTTCGTACTAACGAGTGCGGAACGAAGCCAACGACGTAGGAGGCGCCACCGTTCCGATTTTTTTTTCTGGAAGAGAACTTTCTGGCGGTGTCCTGCGGACCGGAAGTCGGCTCGGCGAAGCGCGCGGGCGCCATATTGCCTCCTGTATACGGCCTCCTTCTATATTATTTATTATCGTCACCGGATTCGCCCACTCGTAACATAACGCGCCCGCCCCTCCTGCGTGTGCAGGGAGAGATGAGACCTGCGCCAGAGCGGCGGAGTGGGAAGAGCGGGGGAGGAGGGAGAGGCGGAGGGGGGGGGCAAGTGAAGGGGGTACAAGGGCTCGGAGAAGACGAGCCGCGACTAAATGACTGCACGCCGGTTCTCCCCTGCTCCTCTCGGTGCGATGGTGCACAGTGATTCGAAACGCCGGTTTCATCGTAATTAATTTTGAATTGATTTTAGGCTATGCAGTTATTTCCAATGTTAGGCTGAAGTAAATTAATCATTTAATCATTTTCACGGTTTTTGCAGAAGGTTTGAGGGATTCTATGATTCTGAAGGTACTGACTTAAAAATATTTGACACAATATTTGTGTGATATACGAATTGATTTAAAAAGTAGTCAGACATATTTCAGAGATTATTTCCTTATCATAAGTGGTTCACACAGAAAAATATAAAATAAACTAAAAATACAACATTAATTAAAATGTAATTACACTATTTTACAGAACCAAGCTCTACTTAGAGAAAGGGAAACTACTTAGGGAAAGGGTGATTTTTCAAAAGGAAAAAATATTTGTATTTTAATATAGGTTGTTAAAACTATATATTGCCCTACATATAAAGGATACATATTGGCGATTCCGAACTATTCTAAAAACATACGTGATTAGCATTTGAATCTAATATATTACTACTCAAAGTCTACATTGTGGAAGATTATTTTTTCTGTAGACTTTGAATCAACATATTCGCGGTTATCAGTTGCTTTGGATTGCACACCAGCGATCATGTCGCCAAATCTTCGAATATTTGACTGACTGCACTCAGGACGTAGAAGTAGACGGTACGTAAAAATAAACTCAATAATTATAAGCACGATGAAAAAGAATGAAAATACTATAAATAACTACATTTCAACGAAATTAACTTAAAACATTTTATGTAAATGTGATTTTGTCAATAAAATAACGAAATAGTTCGGCTTATTAGAGTGACTTACTAATTTGTTTACTTTTTCATTCTCATTTTTATGCATAATTGACAAAAACATTTTAAGGAAAACTGAAATGTGCATATTTATTACAATAGAAATTAAAAGCCAAGCGATCATAAATAACAGATGTAGTACTCACTACAAACTACTTATACCAAGATCGGTAACATGGGGTCCCTATCCGCTAGTCCAAAGCAACTGTAACGCTCATTTCGGAACTTGTAATCATTGTCTGGTTTAATATGAGAAGGAATTTCTATATCCCAGGACTTTGAAGCTTCATCGGCCTTTCTCGGTCTCGCGGCTGCTTCCACTGTGTGGCGTCGGCGGCGGCGGGGCGGCAGCATGAGAGAGGGTTGAGTGAAATATGAGCTCGGCAATACACCGTAAACAGTTGCCCGCCCGCTCCTCCGCTGCTGCCAATATAACGGTCGGTTAGAGCCCGCGCCTCCCTCGCTCGCTTCGCAGATTCAGCCGCTCGCTCGCGCCCCTGTCCCGCCCTCGCCCTCGCTCCTCGCGCTCACCCCTTGCCACCGCCCTCGCCCCGTTCGGCTCTCCTCATCCATTCATTCTTCCATTCGCCATTCCCCTCACTCTCCTCTGGCCCTCGCCATCAACTTGTCCCCGGCCTCAACTTGTCCTCGCCCTCGTCTTGCCCACGCCCTCGGTTTGCCTTCACCCCCGCCCCTCGCCTCGCTTTGTCTCTCACCATCCCTCTCGCTCTCGCCCTCGCCCCTACCCTTGACCACTTCACTGCCCTTGCGCTCACCCCTTGCCACCGCCCTCGCCCCGTTCGGCTCTCCTCATCCATTCATTCTTCCATTCGCCATTCCCCTCACTCTTCTTTGGCCATCGCCGTCAACTTGTCCTCGGCCTCAACTTGTCCTCGCCCTCGTCTTGCCCACGCCCTACGTCTTACCCCCGCCCCTCGCCTCGCTTTGTCTCTCACCATCCCTCTCGCCCTTGCCCTCGCTTCAGCTCTCACTCCGCCTCCGCCATCAACCCACTCTCGCCCTCAGCCTCACCCTCGCACTTTCTCAGTCTTTTGCCCTTCATCGCTATCGCTCTCGTCCCATCCGCACTGCTACCAGCACCATGTCTAAACCCCATCTGGGCCTTCACCCCCCTTCTCGTTTGCTCTCGCCCTTGCCTATGCTTCTGCCACTACTCTTCTCCTTACAAATGTCCCCGTCTCCATTCTTACCCCGCCATCGATGTGCCCTTAACCTTTTCTCTCGTGGCCTGGTTCCCAATCTCGTTGCCGTCCTCGTTCTTGCCGCCTCCTTCGACATCGTTTTTACCATCGCGTTCGTTTCCATCGTTTTTGCCCTGATTTTTTTCACCCACCACAAACACTGCCCTCGCAGTTCAGCATATTACCAGCGCCTACCCATTCTCGTACATCGTCGCCATCTCCAATTCTCTTTGCATCGTCGTTCTTAATGCCGCATTTACCTTCGTCTCCTATTCAGATTCAATCATCTCCCTCACAGTTGCTATGTCTTCTCCTTTCACTTACTCGGGACGTCTTATTGCTCGCCTTTTCCTCCTCCGCCCTCACCTCGTCGCTCACCAAGCTTCACCTCCGCCCCTTACTCATCTGTTCTCTTCTTTTCCGTACCGGCCATCATCTGCGTAGTTCTCTACCATCCTCGCCCCTACCTCTTCCATCTCACCGCTTCTTTTCCCTCCACCGTTGCTGGCTCTGCTTTCGCTTTGGTATCAGCCTGCAACTCTCCCTCTCTCTCCCCCACAATTATTTCAACCAACATCTACTTATCCAACTCCATCTCCAATTTCGCCACTATCTCATCTCCTCCTCTTGTGCATATTCTCTCCAGTCTCGTATATTACCAGGAGATGAGGGCTGACGATAGCGGTGTCGGCAACGGCTATGGCGACGCAACCGGAAGTGGCAAAGGCGGGGGTGGTGTCTAGGGTGACAGCGGTGGTGGGGAGGACTACAGGGGTGGGGCGATCGCGCCAGTGGAGGAGTGGAGGGTTGGGGGCAGGGGGTACGAGAGCGGCGGCAACGGTTCAATGCACTTGCAATTTTATTGAGCAGCCCAAACGACGTGCTAACAGAGTAACGCGACGCCGCGCGGCGATTGTTCGGCCGTTGCTTGGAAACGCCACGCGCCGCCTCCGTTGCCGCCCCAGTCGTGCCCCGCCCCCTGCCGCCGGCAAGCGAAACACGTGGGGGGGGGCGTGGAGTGCGGGGGCGTGTGGGCGTCGGGGAAGAGGCAGTGGCAAACGGGGCTTGGGGGGCGCTCAGAGGTGACACGTGGGCGCCCGGAGGTGTGCAAAGGCTTGGACAAATGCTTGTATGAATGCACCGAGCAGGTTTGGGAGACAGGAATAGAAATGTAGAATGGGGCAAATGACGAGAGGAGATTTATGCATCAAATACATTTTAACACATTAACTATCAATAGTAGTTCGTTTCATTATTTAACAAAATTAATTTTTTTGCGTTTTTGCCATCCTTCATAATCACCCAAAAGGATATAGTTCAATTGCTGCTTATTCCAATTAAAAATGAGGGAGTGTTGACATACCGCGCGTGGTTGCCGGAAGATTTTTATTTTTCTTCTTCTTGATTGCTCGCAAATGGTATGAGTTGGTTTTGATAGCAAGCGTCTCAATATTCAGATTTTATTTGGTTTGATTTATTTTCGTCAATAAACTGTGCAATAAACGTGTGAATAACAGTGAAAAAGGGAGCAAACTACATGATCTATATTGCGAGAAAAAAAGGTTTGACGATTGTGTGTGTGTGTGTATGTGTGTGTCAGAGAGAGAGAGAGAGAGAGAGAGAGAGAGAGAGAGAGAGAGAGAGAGAGAGAGAACAAGAAAGAAGGGAAATAGCATGGGTTTGGGGTAAATGTCATCTAACAAGGCTAGGTTTTGTTTTGCAGACAAGAAAATGGTTAGCGATTTTACCGTAGACAATTTTAAAACGAAACAGTTCAGGGTAAATGAATTTTTAAATGACTCTCGCCCCAATTATTAATATGGAAAATGACAAGACAAATTTGAGTTAAATTTCTGCTTCAAATACAAATGTAGAAGTCAATATTGTGCTCTACTTTAAATCTGGAGTAATTAATTTCATATTACAAAGAAAGTAAAATGGTTTCATTCTGAAGTGAAACATTTATCAATGAAGTATTTTTGAGATATTGAGTAGGTAACAAAGTTTTGGAGGTATTATAAAGTTAATAATAGAGGTAGGAACGGAAGACAAAATTGTCATTGAGTATACAATGAAGGTACAAATTACTACAAAAGTTTAGCTCGAAAACGTCTGGACAATAAACATATAGCATGCATATTAAGAAAAACCTCAATAAACAGAGCAGAACAACCTAGAACAATTGGCAGTTATAAGAAACGAATCTTGCAAAGGAATGTTGAGAAAAATCAAAGTGAAACTGCAGATGATGATAACATAATAATAATAAGTTGCTAATACTAAGAGATACGCAAAAGATATTAAATTGAGATGTAGTTATTGAGATATAAGTCATGTCTTAAAGAGCAATAAAAAAGAGGTTCAATTAGCTTTCGGAGGAAAATAATTGTAAATGAATCGAAGCTGTACGCACCTGCTAAAAATACACAAATATAAACAGGGAAAATTTGATAGTGAGACAAATTGGAAGGCATAATTGCGGGAGACCCCAAGATTTTGCGAGCAAGTATCGTTTGTTCTGATGAAAAAAGGCAGATATTCTGAATTATATTCTCTGGATGCGTCTCAGAAGCAAAGTATAATTTCCAATGAGGACACGACCAGGTGCTAATAACCATCATATGAGTAACGTGCAAATAACTGTAGCCTCTGGCAATCAGAATCACACAGAATGTTGCACATGCTGAAGCACACAAAGTTGAGGATGCAAACTACAAGGTACGTTGAAATGAATACCAACCACTGTCACGAGAATTCGCAGCACAAAACAAATGCATCACACATTCATCAATAGCATTTTGCTCAAGTTTCGTTGAAAACTCAGTCTGCGTCTGTGCTTGTGGCAGAGAGGATTCATGAATCCACGCGCCTTGTCCTTCTCCTTTTCGCTTCCCCTTGGTCTGTTTCCCTAGGGCTCATCCAAACCACAGCCGTTCGCAATTCCAAAGTGAAGATTGCACTCAAGTAAACAATTCAATGAAGTATACTTTGGGGTAATTAATTTGGATATCGAATTTTATGTTTATCTAATAATTGTGCGATTGACTATCTCATTCTGATGTACGAATTTTTCTTTCATTTTTCTTTAAAAAGTATAAGTTTATAGCCACCGTCTGGTAGAAAAAAACAGCCTGCCTAAAGAGCTCCAGATTTTTCTCAATATTATTCTATTTATTAGACTTTATTTATGCTTTGAATTAGAAAACTGATGTTTCAAACACGAACATCAACAACTCATTTGTCACGAATCGTACAAAAGACATAACGTTTTCACTTTTCTCTGTAAGTCAACATTTTCTTCTTCGGTCGGTGGTTGCATGCTTCTGCTGGCGGAACGTGACCACTAGTAATCCACATCACCGCTAGTAATCGTAGTGGCTGGCAGGGCAAGGGAGCGGGAAGTGAAGGGATGGAGGGAAGGAGGGTTGAAAGGGAGGAGGGAATAAGCGTGGGGCGGATTTAGGAAGGGGGAGGGTTAGACGGATAAAGAAGGGGAGGGTGAGGGTGGAACGGAGAAAGAAGGAAGTTGGAGGGAATGAGAGTGGAGGGAATGAGGGCGGAGGGAATGAGGGCGGAGGGAATGAAGGCGGAGGGAATGAGGGCGGAGGGAATGAGGGCGGAGGGAATGAGGGCGGAGGGGAATGAGGGCGAAGGGAATGAGGGCCGGACGGGAATGAGGGCCGGAGGAAATGACGGGCGGAGGGGAATGAGGGCGGGGGAAATGAGAGTGGAGGGAATGAGAGCGGATGGGAATGAGAGGTGGAGGGAATGAAGGCGGAGGGAATTGAGGGCGGAGGAATGAGGGCAGAGGAATGAGGGCGGGAGGGGAATGAGGGCGGGAGCCGGAATGAGGGCGGAGGGAATGAGGGCGAGGAATGAGGGCGGAGGAATGAGGGCGGATGGGAAATGAGGACGAAGGGAATGAAGGCGCAATAAGGTGAAGGCGGCAGTGTAGACGAATCAAAAGAGCTGGAGCAGGTTGGCGGGATAGCTGGGCGGGCCTCGAAAGTGCCGCCCCCCCCCCGCCACCATGAGTGGGCGCGGAAGCAGCAGCGCCGACTCGCAGAGGGGAGGGCGTGGAAGGCGGTGGTGTCGGGTGGGCGCGCGCACGTGCCGTGGGAGCACGTGTGCACACGCGCTGGCGCTCAATTAAACGCGTCCCGCGGCCGGTCGCGCAGGCGGCAACGACAAGGGGCGGCGCGCGTTGGCGCCCCGGGCGGCAGGGGGCGCAGGTGACGGAAAGTTGCGGTAGAGGTATCGATGTCGTGAAATAAACGGAGCTGACGAACTCGTGAATGCTGAAAGCACGGCGTCAGCAGTCGAGAGATTTTCTCTGACGAGTATAAAGGAGATATCTGGTCGCTTGATGTCCATTGCACTGAGGGATCCGAGAAGTCAGGGGCTGTGGAGGTTTGACGATTGTTGGATTTCCAGTGCCTTCAGTGAGACTGTTGGGAAAGAGGTGTAATGGGTCATGCTTTTGGAACTACTAGAAGTGTTAGAATGTCTAAGTAACGAGTTAGGATAATGCGAAGAAGAGAAAGGAAAGATCGCGTGCGGTCAGTTTCGCTGCGGCATTAATCTGATTTTAATCGAAAAAGAAACACGAAACTACCGATCAGAGCAGCTGGCCGCTGGAATTCTTCTCCTGACTGAACTCGACATAGCTATGTCGCTAGTGTCAAAAAATACTGACATCATCGGAACTCATAGGAATATTCCCCCAAATTCTCCTCTATATCCTCTACATGTGATGCTATATCTCTGTATCCCATACCACTGGCATATGTGCTTAAGACCTTTGCTTCAAGTTCGGGACGTAGGTTTGTTTGCCTTTTTTTTTTTTACTATTTGGGGTTCAAAGCTTCCCTCCCTATCTCTTGGCGCTAACAGCTCAAATGATCCTGCGCTTGTGCGTAAAGTCTTTGAATTTGTTCTGTAGATGCCCTGAGCCGGTGCGCTCCCAGTGGTGAAGCGATTTGAGGGGGGGGGGGGCGGTTGAGACGGAGCCGTGGACGCAAGCGCCTCCGCGCCGCTGCTAGACTCGCCCGCCGCGGCGTGGGAGGGCGCTGGAGATGCGCCGGCGTTATTGCGCGTGTAACGAGGTGCGGGGACGAAACGGCGGGCGGCAGCCGCGTGAAGGATCGGATTTGCACTTTATGCGCTCCATCTCTCGATTCGAAACACCTGTCGGCGTTTCGCGCGCCGCGATCCCGCTCGCTCTTAACGACCGCCCGAGCGCGGTCTATTCAGGAGTCAATCAGAGACTTCATGTTCAATTTACCTGCGAGGAGCGGCGATGAAACTTCGTAGTGTGGATTCATTCGACGTTTTAGGAGAGTGTTTCATTTCGCTTTGATGAGTCTGGTTAATGAAGAACATTTGAAAGTTTGTCTTACGGGAAAGTGTAGTCAGCGTTCTATTTTTTTAGAATCATTAGATAATTGTGAAATTGTTCTAGTATTTAAGAGATAAAATTTCAAGATATTTCATTTTCTTGCCTTTAATATGTGCATGATATTTTGTGCGGTAGGTGCGGTACAAGATAAGCCTTTACATTTTTTAGAATTATTAAAGAATTTTAAAGTTTTTCTAATATTTAAGAGTTGAAAATTTCAAGATATTTCATTACTTTGCATTTGATATTTGCATTCTATTTTGAACGGTAGGTATATCTAGGATTTGTTGTTGACTTTTCAAAATATGTTATTCGGCGAGATTTCTCCGAATATGTTATTCGATGAGAAAACTCGATCGGTTTTTTAGGAATGCTTTGTTACCGACATGAAATATTCCAACATTTTTGTACTTAACATATTTTATAAACTGTGAATACACAAATATGTGCATGTTTTGAAACTGGGTAATTCCTAATTCGAGCATGCATTTGGGATAAGATATCTGTAAATGTTATTAGTGAAACGAGGAAATATTTTCTAGAATATATTCCTGACACTGAATATATTTTCAGCCAAGCCTAGCAATTCAAGGGGTTCACCCAAAACCGTCTGTTTTGCAAGTAACACTTCCCAAATCTCTAACGAAATGAAGTTATGGGTCATAACATTTTCATGATTTACACTCCCCCATGTTGCTGCTAAGGTTCAACGACTTTCACGAAAATATCTTTATGGTAATCAAAACAAACTACGTAAACAGTTTTCTTTGTGCTTTGGGCTTTTTGTTTACTTCTTCCGCCTCTTAGTCCACGTTTATATAACTGAAAACAAAAGAGTCGCTAATTCCGTTGAGGGCCTTTTTATTTTTGGAAAAAAAACGACGCAAGGAACTTACGAAACAGCGAAGTTGCTATAAAACCTTACGATCTTCTTAGGGGCCTGCACAGAAGCTCAAATTTGAATCGAGGGAGAACAAGAGGTCCTGTGCTTCGGAGAGCAGCTTTGCTGACACCCGGTCTCGTACAAATGATCTTCGAGCCTGGGAAACAGCTCGTTAATTTTACTAATTGAGAAGTCTAATTAAAAAGAGTTAACGTTTTCAAGAGGAAGTTCAAACGCGGTTCGCTGCGAGAAAAAATACCTGAAGCATAAGATTGCCTTGTGTTCTCAGGGTGCTTCGTTTTGAGCGATACCGATACTTCGAGTCGCTTCATTAGTATTGCATTACTTGTAACTTCCGCTGTTCAGTTTGGGTTAAACTGCGTACTTTGGGGGAAAGTAAGACAGCATTCAAATTAATGAGATCTTTTTTAAAATTTGATGTATGGTACAAGTTCTCAACTAACTTGTACGTCCAAGAGGTTCTTCTTGGTAATTTCGGAGATTTCCCAGCTTGAAATTCTGTAACTTGCAACTTGTTACAATGGTATGATCATGACGTTTTATTAAATGTTCTTTTAATAGTTGCTCATTTTATTTTATACAAAGAGATGTTTATCGGTTCGATATGACTTATTTAAATACTTAACAAATAAGTACACAAAAATGTACTATTTACACATTTCCTCATGCAGACTTCCTTTTTAATTTGCATTTATATAGGTACACAGAAAAAAATATTCCAGTAACTATTTAGGCCAATATGGTGCTAGTGATTCGTCGCACGACCGGTTATACTAAACTAGAGATGTAACTATAATACAATTAACTACTTGATATATAAATGATGCGAGTACAATTTAAATGTCAAGTTGAAATACACAAAATGAAAATATGTAAAATAAACGTTAATTCTTGAAATAGATGGGAGTTGATGTTTTGTATCCCTACTTCGATCTATATCAATATAGTTATTGCATATGCAGTGTGTTCCAAAATGTATTTCCGCATTGTCTATTTGCCATTTCTCGCATCTTCGTTCGAAAACCTCACCGTTGCAAACTTGCCGCGTCTTGTCACTTTCTCCCAGATCCAGTACTTTAATATCCTCACAATTAACTTCAGCTGTCATATATTTGCTCAAATATACGAATATTTCATTTGTAAGAGTTGCTTTATGTTTCAAACTTAAAACTGTATTCGACTTCACTTAAAACTATATTTTATGAACATTCTGGAGTACATTATACAACCCTCCCAATGTGATTTGTGATGTTGGTAGTATTTTGGTGATTTGTGGTGTTTGTAGAAACCAGTTTAGTAGTAGCTGTACTCTTGGTTCGAGGCAGTGCCCCTTGCGGCCAAGTGCGGTGGCTCTTTGTTGCCCGGAGGCAGCGCTCTCGCCTCGTCTGTGCGGCGAGAGGCCGATGTCGAAGTCACGTCACGAAATAAAGCGGAATATGCGCACATCTCAGGGGTTTCGCGCGTCTCGGGAAGATGAACTCTCGCGGTTGCCGCGGGGGAGACAGCTTGCGCCTCTGGGCTCAGTTTCACGCCCTCGTTCCCCAGGCCACACGCAGCACTTCTCCAGGCCGTCCCGATGCTCCCCTTCCACACCGCCCCGCCGCCCCTTCTTCCACGACGCTCTCCTTCCACACCGCTCAAACGCCTTCCTTCCACGCTGCCCCGTCGCTCCCCTTCCACACCGCCCCCTCGCTCCCCTTCCACTCGCCCCGCCGCTCTGCTTCCACATCGCTCAGACGCCCTTCTTTCACACCGCCCAGACGCTCTCCTACCACACCGCTCCGCCGCCTCTTCTTCCAAGCCGCTCTGCTTTCACATCGCTCAGACGCCCTCCTTCCATGCCGCCCCGCGGCTATCCTTCCACGGCTCTCTCCTTCCACACGGCCTAGACGCCCTCCATTCTCGTCGCCCCGCCGCTCTTCTTCCACGCCACTCCATCGCTTTTTCCACAGCGCTCTCCTTGCGCACCACCCCGACGTTCTCCTTCCATGCATCAGGCCGCTCCCCTTCCACACTGCTCCGCCGCTCTTCTTCTTCCCTTCTTTCCCCGCCGACCTGTTGCTCTCTTTCCACGACGTTCGGCCGCCCCACCCCTCTCTCTTGACGCTCTCCACAGCGCCCGCCTTTCACACCGCCCAGACGCTGTCCATACCGCCCTGCCGGTCTCCTTCCTCGCCGCTCTCCTTCCACCCTGCTTGGACGCTCTCCTTCTACGTCGCCCCTCCGCTTGCTTTCCACGACGTTCTCCTTTTGCACCGCTCTGCCGCTCTCCTTCCTCGTCTCCCAGCCACTCTCCTTCCACGCCTCCCCGTCGCTCTTTCCACAGCGCTCTCGTTCCACACCGCCCAGCCGCTCTCTTTCCATGCCGCCCTGCTACTCCTCTTCCACTACGCCTAGCCGCTCTCCTTCCACGTCGCTCTCATTCCATATCGCTCTGCCACTCTCCTCCTACGCCTCCCCATCGCTCTTTCCACGGCACTCTCCTTCCATTCGCCCCGTCTATCTCCTTCCACGCCGCCACTACGCTCTCCTTCCACGCCGTCCCGCAGCTCGGGAATCCCGCCACGCTACCACCAGCTCCCCTGTCACCCAGTCTCACCGCCACCACGGCTTCGAGCCCCTCCGCTGCCTCGCGGCCCTGCTACCCCGCTACCTCCCCGCCTCACTGTCCTGCAGCTCCGCGTCCTCCCCACACCGTTATCTCATCGTCTCCTCGCCTCGCCGCCCCGCCTCATTTCCCTCTCCCTACACTACCCCCTATTATCCTTCTTTGTCTCTCTCACACCCCACAATTGACCCTGCCCTCTACTACCCTGCCGTCTACTACCCTTCCGTCTACTACCCTGCCGTATACTACCCTTCCGTCTACTACCCTGCCGTCTACTACTCTGCCGTCTACTACACTGCCGTCTCCTACCCTGCCGTCTCACAGCCGAACGCTCCGTTATTCTGCCTTGGCAGTACTCTGCCTCGCTGCCTCCCTCCCTGCCCATCGCCGCCGTCATGCGCGCTTCTGCTGCAGCTTTGCAGCGCCCAATTCCCTATCCCATCCTGCTACTGTCAAACTACATCACCGCATTGTCAATCCCCACCTCTTAGACAGCCCTCCGACATCCACCGCATTTCTACACTACATCCCACTACTTGAGCATCCCACCATTTAACTCCCATCCACCCAACAACTCCGCTATAAAGTAACCTAGCCACCCTGAGTCTTCCGCCATCTAGCTGCATACAATTCAGCTTTCTTCTTCACCAGCAAGACTCTATACTACCCCATTATTACACTATGCGCTAATAACCGGTAGTTTCTGCATCACTTTTTCCTACCCGTTTATTCGGTCTCCTCACTTAGTTCATTATTCACCAATGACCATCCGTCACCACGTCATAATATCGGGTTTTTCTCTCTGTCCCGTTTCCACTCTGCTGCGCCGTCCTCAATTCGGATACCCTATCACTGCGCCAGCTATTCTCGTGATTCCCGCCATCCACCCTTGCTGCTACTTCGGTATATCTCTTCCACAATACACCGCCAACAACACTCCCTCAAGTCTCTCTATTCCGCTATCTCGCGCGATCCACAACGCTACTCATCTGCTACTCAGATCCACTGCTAACCTGTGATACCCCCACTAGTTTGCCTCATGTCTCTCTACCCTTCCCTCTCCTCCATGGTTAGCTTCCCCCTCCTTCACCCCGTTGATCTGCTAGTAATGCATAATGTGATGTCTTGCTTCGTCTCGACTCGCTTCCCCTCCTCTATGCTCCCCCTATAACACCACCGATGACATATCCAACCCTACTGGCCCGAGTGACAGCGGCAGAGGTAATGATGTCGGCGGCAGTGATGGCGGGGGCCGCGACAGTGGCTAATTGATTGACTGGACATTCCGGGTGCGTCAACTGTTAAAGTAGTTAGTTCCATAAGTGTAGTGAATGTCTCTTCCACGGAAAGTGTTGGTGGATGGTGAAAGCCGGCACCGACCTCCCCGTCGGCTAGAGACGTTTTACCCAACCATGGCACCACCACCGGGCACCAGCCCACTCGGGACAAACTCTACGCTCCTGATCTGTCTCCTGACATGTGTGGTAGAGCCGTGTATGTAAGTGTGAGTATAAGTAAGGGTGTGGATAGGACAACAAACAAAAGATGAAGGAAAGATCGCGCGTGGTTCGGGGTCCGTTTGTTATGAAATTATGCGCTTACATTCGTCTGGTGTTGATCACTGAAACCACGGAAAGCTGACGATCAGAGCCGGCCGCTAGAATTCTCCTCCACACAGCGGCTGAACTAGCTAGTGAGGATAAACTTGCCAACGTCGGGACTCGAACCTAGGACCCCGCGGTGAGAGGCACTACAGTGACACTAGTGAGCCACCTCTTCAGAGGTAGCGGGGAGGGGGGCTGAGGCGAGGGCGGTGGTGGCGGCGGGGGCGGCTTGGCGTGCTCCGCAGCATACGTAAGACACACCTCCATTCTAGGCTCCCTCGCGGCCTCCACCTCCTACTCCCCACCCCTCCGACCCTCGTCTCAAGCCACCTCTTTCCTCAGCCCTCAGCGTCTCGCGGGCGGCGCGCGGCGGCAAAGGAAAAGAACAGTGGAAAAGTCGGCGGGGCAAAAAGAGAACCCCAAAAAGACGGAAACATATCTCAAACTTCAAGTACCACTTGAAAATAAATTTTATTCAATTCGCCTACCCCCTAAAGAGCGAGGCGGTAGGTTTTCCCGCCTGCGGTGACCTAATCCGTGACTAGGATACGAAGGGACGGGACGGAAAGCGAAGGTTACATTCAAAGGTCGAGGAGGGTAATTTTTCCGCGGTTTCCTTTCCGAGCGAGGGCCAAGGAGGAAGGAAATCGCCGGGACACGGCACAGACGCTTAAATTTTATGCTGCCGAGGGCGGCTAGGCTCAAATGCGAGACAGTGTTTTATATTCTGAAGAACAAAGAAACAGAGTGAACTCTCTAAAAAGTAACTCGGGTTTTAAGTGTGATAAAGAGATTTTAAAAGTCGCTTGGAAATATATCAATTTTGTCACATTCTCTATAACATTTTTACCGTGTTACATTGTTTATTTTTGACACACACACACACACACACAAATATATATATATATATATATATATATATATATATATATATATATATTTGTGTGTGTGTGGGGGGTGTGGGTGTGCG
Source organism: Gryllus bimaculatus (assembly GCA_017312745.1). Taxonomy (NCBI): domain Eukaryota; kingdom Metazoa; phylum Arthropoda; class Insecta; order Orthoptera; family Gryllidae; genus Gryllus; species Gryllus bimaculatus. The sequence continues at coordinate 3,986,710 of BOPP01000037.1, forward strand.
TGTGGGTGTGTAATTAGTGACTTTTTTTTCATCGTTACAAAATTGCCCTTTTCAGAGTTCGAATTTTTGTAAACACAACACCTGTCAATATCAAACGTGAAACTAATCAGAATTTTCTTCCCTGCAACTCTTCACTAACTCTAGTGCGTCTGATGATGTGTTCTTGTGTGACCATTTCAATTAACAGACTTAATGGACAGTATTTACAACATAATGCAACACTTTTAAACTTGACTTCTACTTCGTGTCAAAAACCTTGCCGAAAATAAAACTTAAATATATTACCGACAGCGCTACCTCTCCAAGTTCCGATAACATTTCGCAATTGCAGGCCTCGTAACATTTGAAGTAATGGAACCGGGAGCACAGTTTTGCCCCACAGGACCCTGAATTATTTATCCTCAGAGGCCGTGTACGTCCCCGTGGCGACGGTCCCAGTTCGCAACCCGCCTCTGGGGGAGTGTGTGAGGGACCGCAATGGAAACCCTGCACGCGAGTGGAGACCCCGAAGGGTCGAAAGGCACCCGGCGACTGAACACCCATTCATTCACTTACTCACACAGCCACACTCCCGCTCGCCCGAACTACCAAAATGACGACCCGAACTGCTCACCCACTCGCCCGAACTACTCATTCGCCTGCACTACTCGTCCTCACCCAACTACTCACTCGTACGCACTACTCGCTCCTCCTCAACTACTCACTCGCCCGCACTACTCGTCCTCCTCAACTACTCACTCGTACGCACTACTCGCTCCTCCCGCACTACTTGTCCGCCCGCACTACTCGCCCGCCCGCCCAAACTGCCCGCCCACCTCCCATAACTACTCGCGTGCTCGCCTCAATTTCTTACTCGCGCGCCCGCCTACACGTATGACCCACCCGAACCGTACGAACTTCCCCCCCACCCCTTCACCCTTCTCCCCGGCCTGACGAAAAGAAATGGGACTCCGTTTAAGTTGGTTTCGAGGTCGTGTCCCGCAGTGGCTATCAGAAGTTTCTGTGACGAAAGACGCTTCGGGGAGCTGGGGGCAAATTTTGGACGATGTTGAGTGAACTGAAGGTGAAAACTACAGGGCATGTACATTTCTTTTTCGAACGGTGCGATAAAATTATGGAAATGTGTCTTTAGCAGTCGAGAGCAATTTAAACTCTTAAAGGTTGAAACAGCCTCTTCTAATATTAATGCTTTTATTTGGTTACATCTTTTAATTATCACTTTGGACCTCCATTTCAAATATACTTTCTGTTTAAAAAAAAATAATACTCCTAATTATCCCCAGAGAATACCTTGAAAATTAGTTCCAGTTTATATGCCGAACTTTTACTCTTCTACATTTACTCGTACATATTACTGTTTACATTTTACCTTTTAGTACGTGTAACAATCTTTAACACTCGCAACTAATTTAATTTCGCGCTATTATCCTCGTCAAATCATCTCCACGCCCTATGCATGTCTCTTCCGCGTTTTCTCTCAACAATCACAAATGTTTTTGTGTTAATTGTCATTAAAATGTACAGAAAAGTTAATGGCAGTTCTTATTTGCTTATTTTCTTTCATTAAATTACAAATTGATATTTTAAAATAAATAACATTGTCTCCATCTTCATTAATAATTTTAGTTCCCTCGTACCTTATTTCCATAAATCACTCGACGTAAAGCACAATCACATACTATTTTACACAACCATTTACATATTGTTTTTCGAAAGAAGAGTAAAATAAATAATACAAAATAAACTAAATATTGTTTTCTAAAATAACGACACTATTATTTTCGACACTAGCTGGTTTGTTTCAATATATGAAATCTTCCTAATTATTTGCAATAGGGGATTTGATATATCGTGCGATTTAAAAACTTGTTTCTCACTGTTGTGTACCAGATTAATTCTGAGATGATATGGACAATTTGCCTGTCGTCTGTGGTAGTTAAGGTAATTTTTTCTTGGAAATGTTCATTTGCAGTCATTGTCATTGAGACCTTCATGGCTGAGGGCAAACCACGATTTATTTGGTAAAGATCGGAAGCAATTGGATGGGAATCGTTGTAGAATGGCGATGTTAGAGCCGCTGAATGGCCACCACAGACGAATGCGTAAGGTTCAAATTCGTGTTATAACAGATACGTTAATGTTTCAGAATTTTGTTTGAGAGCGAATGTTGGAATTTATTACCGATCAGATATTGGTAGTTACTAGTTTTAGTTCTTTTATTTCACTTTTAACTATCTGTTGAGACCTCGCTGAACCGGAGTATATTAGAGATAAATAAGAATGTGCAGAATACACGACTGAAAATGTTACAGTGTTAAGATAAATTAAAATATATTTCCTTTCTTATTCCCCTTTGTTTTCTTCTCTGCTTTCACATTACCTTCCTCCTTCTACTTCTTCTCCCCCTCCTCATTTCCTTCCTAATATTATACCGATTGTTAGCAATTTCAATGGTCACTGCAATGCGAAAGCACGTGATGCAAGAACGTGAAGCGGGTTGCCTAATGACAATTGGCAAACGGCAGGTATGTGAACCTGCCATGTTATTCTTCTAGCCAAAAGACGTTATAGTATTTAAACTTCATTAATTCAGGGGGACATGTTTGTTGATGGTTTTTGTATTGGAGAGACAGTTGCTTTTTTCTTGTTAAGTGAAGGTTGCATGTTTGGATTTTGTTTAATTAATCTGCTTTAGCCAACAAGATTGACGTTGTTGAGGTGATAAGTAGGATGGCACTGTCCCAGGACATATTATTGTGACCAATAATATGTAATTGTGACCAATAATATTTTTAGTTGTCAACATTTAATAGTTATTTTTGCATTTTCGTAGATTTTAAGGTATAACGTGAAATTATCTCAACTGATGTTTTCAAGGGTGGCAATACTGGACCTGTATTGGTCACATCATTTTTATGAGTAAAAGACTGGATAATTTGAATGTGCTTTAATTATTTTAATTACAATAGGTGCGAAATTCTTCGGTACGTTTATTTACAAGTTATTATTTTATCTTAAAGTTTCATTTTAACGTTTTTTTAATAAATTCGAATTTTTAATAACGGTTAGGAGCGGCTGCATAATTATCAGTGGACTGCAGGTGGTGATCTGTGGATTCTGCTGTCTTCTAACACTATGTGTTGATTGTACATTTAAAGTACCAATCATATCTAGCGGGTAGATGCGCCTTTGTACAAAATGTGATGTTGGCTGTGATGGCGCAAAGATAGTACGTGTTGGGTCCAGACGCGAGTTTCAAGTGAGCAACCTGTGCGTGAAGGAGGGCCGACGTTGGGCCGTGTCAGACATTTGTAATACCTTTATGCATTGTGTAATACCTTTATGCACATAACCAGAAACACGTTACGTTGATGAAATCAACACGAGCTTGACTTGTACTGTGATTGATGGAATTTTGATCCTGTGGGCAGCACACACACATACGCATGCACATGTGAATGTTGCAGTTTGAAGATGGCACCGTATAGTTGATAACATTAACGCAAGCAGAGTTCAAGACAAGACAGCAGTAGTTGTCCTTGTCGTTGAATTTGTTGACAGTGTATGCAATACGTCACAATAAAATAAACTTGTAGTTAATTGGCTTACTAAGATTAGGTTCATTGTAGGTTACACGTAATGTAACGAGTAGTGAGACGACAACAACGCGGCGGCGGTGGTGTTTGCGGCGGCGGCGGTGGTGTAACGGTTAGCGTACCGGACTGTTGTACCCAAGTTCACGGGTTCGAACCCGATCGAAGCCGTGGATTTTTAGGGCGACAAAATCCTTCGTACGTCTTCCTTTGGAGGGGAAGTAAAGCCGGCTGTCCCATGTTTGTAGATTTACTGCATGTAATAGATCCTCAAGCGTAATGACGCCTCTGGATGAAAGGAGCATAGCGGAATTTGCGTGGTCAGACGGAAGAGCGGGCCTGAAGTCTCGCCATGTAAAATAAGGCAAATTCAATTCAATTCAATTCAAAAAACATTTACGTTCACGAATGTGTTGTGACCATTAGAAGGCACTGTTCGTGACTTACATTCATTGATGGCATACTACGTATCACAGTAGTGCGACACATCAGAGTGAAGTAAGTTTACAGTCAATTAGTGCACTAAACTGTGAAATGTTATGAATTTCGCCACTTCTACTGGACGATACACCACAGGACTGCACTCGCTCGCAATCTGGTCGCAACTGACTCGTGAAGCATCGCGTTGCGGGAGTACAAACCGACTTCCCGCTTGATCTAGTATTATCCAGTACGGTGTCGCCAAACATAATGCTCATAACATTGAGAGTAAAGTATTCATAAGCCATTATTAAATGAGTTATCTGACTATGCAGGGTCTTAAATTTTGAAAATGACACTGAATTTTATACAGTTAAGTTCGTGGCTGTGATTGCGGCTGGGCAATTCTAGGGAGCAACGAGGAACGAGGCAATTGGAAGGCGTCTAAATTCTAAGAAGTTAGTTTGGAGTCGCAGGCGATTCCGAGTAATGAATGAGTTCAGGTTGCGAGTGACGTGACTTAATAATGTAAAAAATGTCTCGTTTCAAAAACATTTTGAATTACAATAAAACATGTAATGAGCTTGTAGTTGTAGAGACCAAAGTGTGCGTAATAGCGATGCGTAATGCATTTAATACATATTTGAATAAGAGTTTGCATGTTCTAGCAATAACTTTATCTTTGCCTAATTTCTTTTTGTGATGGAAAGCCAAGGAAAAAGGAGCAATTAAGGCATTATATGAGCTTCAATGCTATCGCAACGTCGAGTTTTTAAAAAGGTTCGATTCCAAGACATGAGTAGCAAAAAAAAACAACAACAGAATGGCAAAATGTATAAAATGTAGAGTGGTCACATTAACATGGCCAGGGACTGTAAGCGAGTTGCGGGATCACATGAGTCGCGGCGAAGAGTGGGAGCGGCAGGTAGCGGATATCCTCACGCCCTCCGCCATGGCGAGCCCCGCGCGTGGGCGAGCGGGGCGGAGCGGGGCGGTAGCGGGGGGCGGGGGCGGGGCCACCCCGCGGGAGGCTCCGACAGACAGCCGACACCCCCGCGAGAGCCGCGCTACAGCGAATTGATCATGGGAGGGGAGTAAACCCGACGGCCTTACATCAGCCATCGCCGTTCCGCCACCCTCCCGCCACCCTCTTCCCCATCCCGACGCCCTCCCCGCAGCTGCCCGGCGCTCACGTGACCTCGCCGCGAGCGAAGCTCAGACGATTGCGAATAGACGTAAGGGGGACCCGTCGAGAAGTTTCTTTCGACCGTTTCCGTGTAATACTTGCGCATTACTCCAAATTTTAATTTGATAGAATAATATCGTCCACAGATGACCCACGTGGAATAAAGCTCGGGGCCGCATCATATCTGGATATATCGAGAAATTAGGAATTTGACATCTACCGAAGCAGTGAGATACCGTACTCTCGTCAGTGACCTCTCGCCCTACGCTAGAGGCTAAACTATTTAGCCGATTTCTCCAAAATTGAAGTCAATTCTCTTCACTACAAGTATTCAAGACTCCAACTTTCAGTCTTAATGTTAAAAGAAACACAAGTTCATTATAGCAAAGGAATGATGCACCTCAAACTTTTAAAAATACTCTCCCCGTGTCTGCATTATATTTGTAAAGTAAACGACATGATCCGGAAGCAAATTCACGACTTTTTCACCTTCATCGTCAAGACATCAATGTAGAACCGGACTAGACCACATAAAAGTTGATCCCTATTCTGCCTCACGCGTTCCGCGTCCGCTCGACTTAACAGGTTCCCAGCAAGCCTAGCGCAGTCAACCAACGGCCGCCTTATTCGGGATGACGCGCCCGACCAGCATCTCTATCTCCGCTCCCGGATAGATTCTCGTTCCAGCCGTCGCCTCCGCCGTTCCGGCGAGACGCGCGGAAGAAAGTGTCTGGCTGCGTGCGTGTGGGGTCGGGAGAAAGAAAAGGAGCGCCATTGGCGGGCGGCGTTCCGTCGGGAATTTTAAGCCGAGAGCCACGCGGCTCTAAAAAAAAAAAAAACCGCTGCGCCGCTGTTCGGGGAGTCCCCGCACGTCGCCGCTAGCGCCCCGCGCGGCATAACCGCGTATTACCGGTCGTGCGACGAAACACAGGCCGGAACTGCTGCGGCCTTTGTCACCCGACGCTTCGCGACGGCCGTCTGTGGTGGTGGCATCGGGGGCGGAAGGGGCGCTGGGAGCGTCTTGGGGAAGGCAGGTGGCGATGGGGGTGGGTGCTGCTTGGAGGTGCAGATGGCGATGGAGGTATCGGATGCTGCGAGTTAGGCGGGACAGTAGTATCGGTACGAGAGGGGTAGAGGGACAATAGCGAGAATAGTGGCAGGAATGCCGATGATGCAGAGTCTTCAGATGCGGAGGGTGGCGACGGTGGCGGTAGTGGCCGTGGTGACGATGGTGGTGGTGGCGGTAGTAGTGGAGTTGGTGGCGGGATTGGCGGTGACGATGGCGCCGGGGGTGTCGGCGACCGGAGCGGCAGTGGCGGCGGCGGCGGCGGTGCGGTCGCGGTGGTGGCGGTAGCGGCAGCGATGGCAGCGGTGGAATCAGCGACAGCGCCGAGGCACGCCGTGACGTCGTCTTGGCGACTGGCCAGCGCAGTCGGAGGCGAAGTTGGGGTGATATTCGGGTCTCTGAAACTGACCTACGTAGTGAGACCCGTTTGAGGTTTGGTGCAGTGCGGGTGATTGGGTGAGAGACGTGATCGGTTTGAATCTGAGAAGCTTTGAATCAGAACAGATTTATGGCGATATAGCCGAAAGAGGCTTGTTTTATTTTCGGAAATAGGGTTGTAGAATACGTAGCGTCACAAAATATAAAATGTAATGGCAAGTTTCATTAGTGTTTGTGTCCATTCAAAGCAATGAAATATTAACACTAATTATGAATTCTTTATATAAATTCTTAGAGAAAGTTATAGATTCAGAAATGTAATTTAACAGTTCCAGTTCTTCTCTCTCTCTCTCATCTTTCTCTCCCGCCCTCTCTCTCTCTCTCTCTCTCTCTCTCACTCACACACACACACACACACATTTCTCTTCTCCAAAAGTAACCTTCTACTCATCACTATCAAACTTCATCTCTCTTATTCCCTTTATATGTACGTTACCTTAATAAGGCGAGAAGTGGCAGATGGTACGCCGCACTGGTGCTTTTTTCTATTCATCTACTGAAGAGCCACTATGGATATGCTCCCATTTTGATTTTCAGCTGACTGGATAGCAAGATATCTCAACAGTAGTAATTCTCTCAAACAAGAAGCGGCCAGCCAGCTTCCAATTCAGGGGCATCTTCAACGCCTTGCAGCCTCCAGCTCCTCCACCGCACCACGTGCGCGCTAGGGAGGCGCCTGCTCCGGAAGGGGCTGCTTGCGTTAAGTTGCGAACCTCCTCGAGGGTTCTGTTGGTCTTTCGGCTCCGGATATTCTCTACGCGCAGACGGCGCCTCGGGCTCGCAACTCCGCAATCGACGCGCAGGTTAATACAACACCCGCGGGGATGCCGGCATCTGCGCATTTCCCCAAACGGAAGTTTGCGGCCCTCTATCCATTCTAAACAAAGGAAAATGCGAGGAGTTTTTTTTGGAACGACATATTCAGTAAGCGGCCTTCAAACGGCAAACAAACGAACTACAACGTTGCGGGAAATTAAACATCATCGACAATACGAACAGAAAAGTGTGTTAAAGCAGACATACCCAGAGGGATTCAAGAAAAATCTAGACTATTTTTATCGTTTGTGCATTCAAAAATACTTCCGGGGTATTAGTTGTCAAATTCCGTGAGATTCCACAAGATAATTGAAAAGCATAATGCACGATTTGTTTTTGTATACATTTATTTTTTGTTTAAGTAATTTATTTATATTTAGGAGCTCTTCCTCTACTAAATGTTTTAAAATCCATGGGTGAAGATCCTTTGAGTATACGACAGCGATAATGTTTAAAGAACAATGGCGGAACGAGAGGTAGGGTAACTTATAAAGAGCTCGCCTTGTCCACCTTAAATTCTACATGGCGTGGCCGGGGATCAAATCCGGGTCCGTGCGATGAACAGAGATCGTGCTAAGCAATAAGCCACGAGGTCTGCTCCCATTTTTCCTTCTCTGAATGGCCAAAGAGCAGGCAGTGTCCCGCCTCTAGCTTCGAAAGGCTGAGCGGAATGCACACAGACTAGTCGAGGCTGCCTAGGTCCAAAGCACACAGTACGCGAAGCTAGTTCTCCCTTCCTCCGGGCCCCGCGCTCTCCCGCAAAGCCGTCGACTGCACTAGCGCCACCCGGTGGCGGCGGGCGCGGCGGTGGCGGCGGAGGCTGCCGAGATGAAATTCCTCCCGGCTGCACGAGCTGCCAGGCTCCGTGTTATTACCCGTAATTTTAATATCGCTGCGCCCATTGTCTCGGCCAGGGATGATTCGCTGGCGACGGCAGCGATGGAGGTGGTAGTGACGTGATAGTGGAAAGAGATGGAGACTGAAAGAGAAGGAGACGCACAGGGATGTTTTGGAGGAGACGATGGTGACGAAGTTGAAGTGAGAAGGAATGGTGACTGAAGGGGAGGGCGTTGAAGTGGTATACGCGAAGAAAATATGGAATACAAAATAGTGAGAAGTGCTGGAGGTGGGGATAAAAGGAGAAGAAGGGAGAGCTGCCAAGATACGTTGGAGATAGAGAAAGTGGTAGGGATATGTGAAATTTGGAGGAGATGGAAATGTGAAGATATATGGGAATGGTAGAGATGCTCGAAATTAGGTAGAGTAGGAAATAATAGAGTGCTGTTAAAGCTGAATGGGTGTTACGTAATGTGAGGTGAGGAAAACGGGATACAAGAATAAGGAGATAGTGGAAGTGGTATAGAAAACTGGAAGAGATGAAAGTGTAAAGTTACTGATTGTATGAAGTGCTGGATGTGATAGGGAGTGGTTGAATGAAGATGGAGCATGAAGTGAAGGGGAGAAAGGGGTTGAAATGTTGGGTGTTAGAAGTGGATAAGGGAGAGTGAGGTTTGAATATTGGAGATGTTGATGAGAATATGAGGAAGTGATAGTGAGACATGACACAGAACTCAGGGCAAGGTATGTGATGGAGAGGGTCGAGGAAAGGTGAAGTAATGGGAGCAGATATTTCGGGATGAAGAGGGAGTAAGAAGTAGCGTAAAACGATGGAAGAGGAAATGAAGGGGGTGAAGGAAAAATGGTGAATAGTGAGAAGAGTAACCACTTCCGAAGCGCGGCATACAAAAAAGCAGAGAAACGCCTTGGAGTCATAGGAAACATGTTAAGATTAACGACAATCTAGCATGTGAACCTCATAGAAAATAAAACGTATGAAAATGGTGTGGTATAGTTATGTAGATAAAAGATAAAATGTATGTAGATAAAAAAGAATAATGTTAAAATGAATGGAAAATTGATCAAGATCTCGAGAGAAGTGTGAGCGAAAAAGAATGAGCGAGGAATTATCAATGGGACAGGTGAAGCGGATAAGACCCTGAAGGAGACATTGGGATAGCGTTCGAGAATGAAAATGGAAGTTTGTCAATGAGAAAAATCCGCGAGGATGTTGAGGAGTCGTGAAAATGAATTAGTTCGTGAAAAAATCTAAACAAAATAAAAAAAAGAACCCGATGTTGGTAAACAAATAGGAAGGATAAGCATTTCAACACCGACCACATCAATTACGTTTCGCGTAAAGCTTGGAAATCACTCCATTTTGTAACGCGGATATTGAAGAAAGGAAACGCGAACACAAAGCGCTTAGCCTCTACTTACCTTGTACGAGTGCGTCCGGTAATGGAATACAGCTCCGCGTGTTGGTACTTGTATAGAACTGGACACAGAAGCTTATTGGCCTTACCCAAAAGATAGCGATAAAACTTGTAGGAAAAAAACCAATGATCAAACACATATGTGGGCACTCGTAGGCAAACGTCGAAAGATAGCTAGACTAGTAAATCTTTACTACATGTTCGCTGGATGTAAGGTGTTAAACGACATTCGAATTAGGATAGGGCACACTCAATATCTAGGAAGAGGGGATCATTATACGAAACTAAATGTAGGAATCCAAAAAACCGAGGTAGCCAAATACTCATTTCCCAACCGAACAATAACTGACTGGAACAATCTACCGACTGCAGTACTAGCAACCTATCTCTCTAGTGTGCGTTGCTCCCAGAATCGTCTAGGGAATTGCGTGTGGTGCAATATTTGTGTGCTGTACGTCTTCTTAGTTTCTTATTAGTGATTGCCTATAATGTTTTCTTAATGTATCTTTGACTTTGAATGTCGTATAGTATGTATGTCTTTATGTCTTTATATGTATAAGCACGGCCACCGAGCAAACGCTCATTACAAATAATAATAATAATATTAATAATAATAATAATAATAATAATAATAATAATAATAATAATAATAATAATAATAATAATAATTACATATATGAAGTTTAGAAGATCGGTCTCGAATTAAAGAATGATGAGAGGAGGAAAACGTGGGTGATGGGCAAAAATACTAGAATAAGACGGAGTATATGAAGCATTGCTGTAGAGATTGTCAGTGGAGATGAATGAAAAAGAAACGCAAAAGTGGGCTTGGTGATGGTGGGCAGGGTGATCCAAGGAGGGAGGTCTAAAAAACATGGATTCTTTCATTTCTTCTGTAACACCTGCCGTTCGTTTGGGGGGTTAGGAATGAGACATCCAATACTCTTCTTGTACAGATTTCACTGAATAATTCTAAAATTATGAAATTGCATGTGATAATTTCCCTTTTTTACTTTCCCGTATATTAACGTATATACGAAGTAATATACGTAGTATAGGGAAAGTTATGTAATGCTGTGGGAAATCGATTTCGACATAAATACACGTTTTGGGATTTCTGACACCGAAAAATTGTTTTTGTTTCAAAACGTCCGTCTGTCCGTCTGCCCGGCCGTCTGGTGTCTATGAACACTACTAACGCAAAACCATGAGTAGTATTTTTTCAAGTTGACTAAACACGTATCGGTGTGGCTTGAGTCGAATATTTGAGATTTTGAAAAAAAATCTTTATTATTTGGGGGTATGACTTTTCCAAAACATTCTCAAAAACGGCTCCATTTTTTCTTTCAATTTCTTGTAAGAATGAATTAAAATAAACTAATAATGGTGGCATAGGTCCAATTTTTACGGCTAACTCTGAATTTTGGAAAATTACAAATTTTTCATCGTCTTCCTACAATTACAAAACTAAAGATTAACATTTTTTAAAAATAAAATTTGTTCTCCATAGTGAGACTTTTTAAGGTCTTGTACATATTTTTGAAAATATTAGTAGTTCACGCGCAATAATGCGTGCAATGTGTGCAATTTTAAAAATTTCAAAAACAAGATTTTCTCAAAAACAGCTCCTAATTTTTTCTTTAAACTTTTGGTAGCGATATAGCCAAATGTACTCTGTAAGATAACATAAACGCCATATTTCTTTATTCTTTTGTTTTTTGAAACATCATAGAAATGTAGTTTTTACTGGCCTCTCATGTTAATATTTATATTAGCGACAATTTGTTCACATCAATGTATTTATCACTATATCTGATTTAAATGATGTCATATAAAATTTCTCGAAAATTCTCGCGTTTTCCGGGAAAACTACCTCAAAACACCGCATTCTCAGAAACACTTAAACGCTATTTTCTTAAAAATGCTTCAAATTGTTTTTTCAAACATTTCGAACGAATAATAATAATTGCATTCTAACGTAAAGTGAATTTCGGTGTATTTTTTGTTATTTCAAAAATTACACATGTGTAATATTGTTTAAAGATCTCTCACGACGTTGATACGCATATTTCCATTAATTTGTAAACACTGTTGTATTTGTGAGTTGAAGTACTTAACGTAACATCAAATGTAATTTCTTGACAACTCAACAATTTTCTATGAAGAAGAGTTACGAGTTTCTAATTTACAGTTGCCTTTAAACACTAGTTTTTTTTAAAACAGCTCCAAATTTTTCAAAGAAAATTGACGTTTGCAACAAGGTTTTACTGTTCTTTAATAATCTTAAAACAATATTTCCGCTCCACAATTAGGAAACCGAAAAATTAAGAAAATGACAAAAAATTTTCTATGGACGGAGATAGATGGCAGCGGGCAGTAATAAGTGGAGAGTTCGAATAGCTAACCGTAAATAAAGGAAATAAAAAACTAATACGGGATAGTCTGTGTTATTCTGTAGCACCACTAGTTCTTCCTCAAATCAGCTTCTTTTCATGCCTATCCTGGTTTTTAACTCGAAGACGCTAACAAATCTCAGAATAGCAAACGTGTAATATGTGAATACATTTACAAAGTCTTGTAAAATACTATTTTCGTGCGCCACTAAGATATCGTATAAAATAGACGGTCTCTTACGTGTGGTACATGTTTTTTCTTCGAGAGGTGCTAGTGGTGATCTTTCCACGCTGGATGGTGAGATCCGGCACCAACTTACCGTCGGCGAGCGAAATTTTTCCCAAACAGGTATCAGCAGGACACCGCCCAGCCGAGACAAGATCTAACTTCCCGACCGGTCTCCCAGCAGTGTGTGTGTGTGTGTGTGTGTGTGTGTGTCTGTAAGGTGTGAGGATAGGACAAGGAAGAGGAAGGAAAGATCGCACGCGTTCCGTGGCCCGTTTGTTATGGTACTGCTCCGGCATTCGTCTGGTATTGATAAGAGAAAACCAAGGAAAACTACCCATCAGAACAGGCGGCCACCTCCTGTAATTCTCCTCCAGACAGTGATTGAATTCGGCCTACCTGAGAAGCTAATACGTAAAATCCGGCCACCATCTGGAGTGGAACCCTGGGACCTCCCGGCCAGAGGCACCGTAGTGTCATCAGTTAATGCCCTGAGCCACCTCTCTCGGTTCGAACTCTGTGAAATGAGGAGGTCGTAGCGCGGGTTTGCCAGGGAGAGGCGTAATTCGACGAAGCGGAAAGGGCAGAGGCGGCAACTCCAGAGGTCTGAGGCGCCCTCCGCCGATTCGGGGATGCAGTGCGCTTTGCATTCCTTGCGTGCCGGCCCGCTCCGCCCCTGCCTTCCCAGCGTAGTCCCAAGGCAAGATTCGGTAATTCGAAGGGAAATCCCCTTTTAAGTTATTTACAAAATCAACCGGAAATTGCAATACCAGACGCTCCCCGCAGTTTTGAAGATGATGAAAGCGCAGGTCTGGCGGTGGGGCCGAGGAGGGGTTGGGTTCTTTGTCTGCGGACAATGTACAGGATGGGAAACGATAGACTCTTGTTATAAAGTCATAAGATTCGCAGTTCGTTATTACTTTAGGGTATCAATAGAATTTCATTTCCTTCAAACTGATTCTGCAGTAATATTCTCCCTTGTGGTTCCGGGAACCATGGCTTTTGTATTAAACTAATTATGGCGTAATAGATTTATTCTGTCGATTTCAATATGGGTTCATTGAAAGCTAGGATTACCAAATACTGTGTAAAAAGTTTGAGAATTTTAATTAATTATTCATAGTTAGAATTTGTTTTATAGTCAGACACTTTAATAATTTTATTTCCATAATTTTCTAATTGGATTGGATCACAAAGTTCGGGTTTACGAATGGGTACGTGTTTACGAATGTACGGGTACGGGTACGTACGGGTGTACGGGTTTACGAATGTAGCTTTTGGTGACATCTAATACTTCTGCTAAAATAATAAACCCAACTTGCAAATACTTTTTGTAGCAGTATATCGTTGTAGTAGAATACAGCACTTTAATTATTTTTCTGTCTTACATATTAAATTGTTTTCAGATAAATCGTGACCTGAAAAGTTAAATTATTTGTTAGAACAATGTTATTTAATTAATTTCAATTTCGTGGTAGTTTAATCAAGAGGGGAAGCTTTCATTATCATAGCTAACCCTAGTCAACTTTATCGTTCAGTGCCTTCGCAGAGGGAGTGGTCAACTTTAAAGTTAGTTGTAGTTATCGTTACTGTGCGAAGGAACCTCCTCTTGGTTCATCTCACTGATAGATGTCTGGCGACAGAGGTCAAGATGCTCTTGTAATATCGGACCATCCCTTTACTGAGCCACTTATGCAATGTAACGATATTTTGCTCATTTTTGTTATCTTTTACTTTCATCAACTGTTAACTTAACCACAATTTTACTCAGAGTTTTAATATCTTATTTATTCTCAAAGCAATGAGACGAGCGTTCATTAGAATCTTTCTTACAGTTTCTCATTTTTTAGATTCTCATGTTATTTTAGAGTTTCTTATGACCATCATTTTCCAAAGATATGATTAATTAATACAAGTCGGCAAAACGTCGCATCTTAATTGGTACTAATGGGTTTTTTATAATATGATTTTTGCTCGACGTAACTGTATTGGATTTTTAAAGAGATGAAATTGTAAACTGAAACTGTTTAATTATAAAAAAGAGTTCTTAGGTAATGCTCTTAGGAAACAATTAAAACTTTTTGGAAGTCAAGTGCAGTTTGAAACTACTCTTTAGAACCCTACTTTCTGCGCGAACAGTTCGTGGACTGGTTTCATGTCATTGACAGTACTTGGATTAATTTTAAGAACTCTTTTAATCGAGAGAAATATTATAGCTATATCAAGTGCACGAAAGCATATTGCTAGTGTCAGATTATTCAACATATTTTTCGAATTAATTGTTAATTTTAGTGCTTTTCACACGAGTTTGAAATATGCAATTGATTTGGGTTATGAAATACTTCTTATTTATTTTGAAAGTATCTTATTTCTTAAAATAAATTAAGGCTGATTTCGTGATTCCTCTGATGAACTATTCATGGTAGTTGATTAACGGTGGAATAAGCAAAGCTACTAGGGTTGGGGCGGAAGTCATGTCAACTATTTTTTCCAAAAGAAATGTTATTAAATCAATTCTATTTGCCGTTTAAAAGAAATGCTGAATTAATAGGTGTTCATAACAACAAATAACTCTTTGAGTTTTCCTTTACAGAGAACAAAGTGAAATCAGTTGTCTCATGGCCGCCATGCGAGACAAATGTAACCCGTTTTGAGCAGCGCTCATACACAGAAATATTCGTTCTCCATGGAAGAAATGTCCGAGAATGTCACGGGGATAATTCTTGGGATAATTCCTTTCTATACCGGACAGTCTCGAGATGAGCAGGAGAGTTTCTGGGGGTACGTGTAGCAACCAGTGATCAGCAACGCACGTGACAACCTGTGAATGGTCGGACCGATGTGGCACGTGTGGTAATCTAGCGCACGTGCCCTAATCGGTTCTTTAAAACGGGTATGTAATGTTTTTGAAATGTTATCTACTCAAATATTCTAAAATGCCCTGAAAAATGAAAGCAAACTGTTATTTCAAATACCTTCATAAATACGTCAAAGAGAATATTGGTGAGTCGTTAAATGTCCGTACACGTATTCACACAACGCCCTTTCAGGTGAATTTTCCATCTCGAATTCTCAAGTTCCTGTGACTTATGTTCCAGCCTTCTTATTGCGGTGTCATTAACGGAGCTTATTAGCAATCGCCTGATAACTACGTGTTCCCTGTTACATATTTGTCCAGCCGTGTCATAATTTGAAAATAAGCGAAATCATTCAAACGGCAAGCTCTTTTAATATACATATAAGCTTCTTATATGTCACCAAGTGGCATCGCGGTCAGAGACGAGCCGTATTTCGAAGATTCACTTGCATTAGTGGTTATTTCTAGCAATTTTGAACTGTAATAAAGTACAAACTGATGAAGATTACTGTTGAATCAAAATCTACCTGCGACAGAGTGCATTGTCACATTAGTTAGAAGAGTAACGTCTCTCAAGGCCATGGATTTCTATTGGAATTAACATGTGATTTTAAAAATGTCAGATACAGAATCTACAGGAAGGATACAACGAAATTTTGAAAATAAGTTCTAAAGACAATTTTTAACATATTTGCCTAATAAACTCTTTTGATTTTTAATTGCACAAATTGGTTGCTTTTTAATTTCCATGTAAAATTTTCTTTGTGAATTAATACATTGATTTCTTTTGTAAATAATAAACAATTTATATGTTTTTAGATGTTCATTTGTATCTAAAATCCCAATTTTTGCATTTTTGCAAATCTCTTTTCACACCAACTTTTCAGTGCTTATTTTTGGCTAAGCCATTCGAAATCTCGAAGGAGTTTCTTAGACAAAATATACCCTTAAATGGCTTTAGAGCTTATTTCCCAAATTTCGTTGTTTCCTCCGTCGACATCCGTATATGAAATAACGCATGCGACGCTAATAACGCAGCAGTGTCGTGAAGTTAGGCTAACCTCTGCTTATGAGTTTGGGAACCGTCTCTGAAGCACGGCGCGGGGAGAAACCGATCAAGGTCATTCGCGAGCACCTTTCCTGCACCCACCTTTAGTTTCTACTCAATATACTCTGCATCTGACTTCCTGGGGAGTTCGGTTCGAAGAGAACTGAAAATGACTTACTACAGTATGAGAATGAGCCAATGGATATTTGACACTATCCAAGAGGTGACATGTGACCGTAGAAGAAGGGAAACCGGTTTCTCACAGACAATCTGCTGTTCTTTTCACATATTGAAGGAACAATTTATGAAGCTATTTTGTAAACTCTTAACCTAGATTAAGTGACTTCCTCAATGAATACCCAGTTTTTGCCAGAACCATGAAGTGTATCGTAATAATTCTGAGTTCGTATCATAAGTGTAATGTAATAATTCTGAGCTGGTGAAGAACGTTTCATGCTTGTGAACTCTTCTAATGGTTCACCCCCATTAGAACTGCATAGCTCTTTAACATTACATTACGATTGCCCCGGCGGGCTAACCAAATGCCAATCAAAATCTTGCTCCAGTATATTTTAGGTGACTATTCATATTGCAAAATATGGGACAAGTAAGCAGTGAACATTTATTAGGAATTTTACCAGAAGAAAAATAAAATATATGTGAGAATCGTATTGAAAAGAAGTGTGTCAACTTCAGAACATTAATTAAGTAGTAGTTTATATTTTTTAAGATTTTAATCTTAAAATGCACAAGTAAAAACACTTTAAAGGAAAATAACAATACTCTACAACCAAGCTTGAACCTGGTTTACTTACACGTCCAAGCGCGATGAGCGGCTGTATAGATTTCAACAGAACAGTTCAAGAGCGGGGGACCTCAGCATCACAACGATGAAATGGTAATTCAAACACTTGACTCTGAACAAAGCGCTCGTCTACAACGGCGTCGCAACACAATATGCACCCACGCGTCCCTCGACTACCAAGTTGGAGTGCAGTTTGCGTCTGTCGCGGTATCGCCGTGCATCTGCAGAGTGCAGCCTCCGCCCTCCGTCTCCGGGCAGCATGACCGTCCCGGGCGCTGGCCACTTAGAAGGGCGGTCGGGGCGGGGGTGGGGATAGGGGTTGGTGGACGCTTCCCGGCGCGCCGCCCCGGGCCACTCGGCGCGATTGCCGCGCGCCCACGGACCGAGACGAGGCCGGGGCGGGCGACCGCTTCGGCGAAGGCGGAACGCAGGCGGACAAGACGAGATAGAGGACGGATACACAGTCTAGGAAGAGGGGAGAAGAGTGGGAGGGTACGGTGGTGAGAAGGGAGTGGGGACGTGATTTGATATGAGGGATTAGGAGATGAGGTGGGTCGGGTGAGATGAGAATGCGATGGAGTTGAGATATCGGCTAAGGTGAAGACGGAATAGAGACGTGGAGAAAAAATGGATGGAAGGAGGAGAAGAGTGGGTAGGGATGGTGATGAGGAGGGAGTGGGGACGTGATTGGATATGAGGGATTAGGAGATGAGGTGGGTCGGGTGAGATGAGAATGCGATGGAGTTGTGGTGGATGTGTGTCAGTGTTATTCATGAGATGCGATGGATGTCGGCTTTGGTGAAGACGGAATATAGACGGGGAGAAAACAAAATGGACGGAAGAAAGGAGGAGACGAGTGGGTGGGGTCGGTGGTGAGAAGGCAGTGAGGACGTGATTGGAGATGAGGGAGAAAACGAAATGGGTGGATACAGAGTCTAGAAAGGGGGACGGCGAAGAGGAGTGGAGCGGGGACGGAGACGGAAGTGGGCGTCGTCAGAAATGTCAGGTGGGGTTGGAGATAGGGGCGGGGATTGGATGCAGGTTATGGTATCGGATTTGTCAAAGGGCGGTGTAAAGGCATAATGAGCGGTAAGGGAAATGTATGGGGAAAGAAGGGAAGATAACGACGGAGATGGAACGGGAGCGGGGACAGAGTGTGGCAGGGTCGGAGATGGGAGGATAAGGAGAGAGGTGAGAGAGGAGGCGCGGACGAAGAATTGGTTATAGTGAGAATATTAGAAGACGAAGTAGAGGGAGAGACCTGAAGGGGACGAAGTAGTGGGTGGAAGGACGTGAAGGTGAACGTGAGTGAAGGTGGACGTGGATGAGGACATGGACATAAAAGAAGATACGGTTGGAGGGAGAGATGTGGTGAGGATGAAGTTGAGGTTAGGGTGTCAGCTAGAGCGAGGACGGAATTGAGATGATGAGAAGGCAGATTGACCGGTAAGAGTAAAGAAGAGAGACGGAAAACGGTGATCGGGCGGATGCGAGGGGGGGGGGTTGATCGCAGATGGAGGATAAGAAGATAAGGTGGTACGGGAGAGATGACACGCGGACAGAGACAGCGGGGATTGTGACATGTTGTGACAGCATTGGTAAAACGGAATAGTGGGAATAGTGGCGGAGTCAAAGAGTGGGAAGGGAGACGGAAGGAGAAAGAAGAGGGAATGAAAGCAGTGATGAAGCGGGAGTGGGATCGAAAGCGATGAGGTCGG
This sequence comes from Gryllus bimaculatus, assembly GCA_017312745.1. Taxonomy (NCBI): domain Eukaryota; kingdom Metazoa; phylum Arthropoda; class Insecta; order Orthoptera; family Gryllidae; genus Gryllus; species Gryllus bimaculatus. Next base: position 4,005,549 of record BOPP01000037.1, read on the forward strand.
AGAGGATTGGATAAGTACACAAGAGAGGGAGAGAGGGAGAGAGGGAGAGAGGGAGAGGGAGAGAGAGAGGGAGAGAGAGGGAGAGAGAGAGGGAGAGAGAGAGGGAGAGAGAGAGGGAGAGAGAGGAGGAGAGAGACAGGGAGAGATGAGATGGGGATGTAGTAACTGTGTTTATTTTTTGTGAAGGCGAAGTTGAAGTGGTGTCGTTGAAGGACGGGTGACTCGAGTAGAGTGGGCGGTGTCGGAGGTTTGGTGACGACGGATATCGGACGGGGAAACGGGTGGGGGCGGGAACGGATACAGGTTAGGGAACAGGGATGAGAAGAGACACAGAAAAGGTGGACAGGGATGAGACGGGAACCGAGATTAGGCGGCGCCATGTTTGGGGCAGGACAAATATGGAATATGGACGAAAGTGGGAAGCGGATTGATAGGTTGATAGATATGTCGATTTCATTCACTGTCTGGAGGAGAATTCTAGAAGTAATTTGCTGCTCTTATCGTTAGTTTTCCGTAGTTTCTCTCTTCAATATCACTGTTTGGAGGAGAATTGTAGCGGCCTGCTACTCTGATAGGTAGTTTTTTTGTGGTTTCTCTGCTCAATACCAAGGCAATACCGGAGAAGTACCTAAACAAAAGGGCAACGGATTGCGCACGGTCTTACCTTCCTCTTTCTTGTCCTATCCTCACTCCTTACACACACACACTTCCATACACCGCGGCTGGGGGGTGCCACGCTGGTAAACCAGCTAAACGAGGGGACTTCGGCGCCGGATCTCGTCATCCACGGGGAAGATCACCGCCAGCTCCCGAGGAAAAAATGCATTACCCTTACGACTTATGACCTTGGCATATGACTATTCAATCAATCAATCAACACTATATGCTATAGTCTCTTCCAAAACCGCGCGTTTTTGGTGACAATGACAGCGGCGGGGCCTTGCGTGTGGGCAGACTGCAGGTGTGGGTGGCTGCACAGGTAGTGATGAAGACGGCGACTCTCTCTGAAGGGCCTGCATATTGGCTTGCGTGGGGGAAATAGCAACAGAGTCGGCGGTGGTGTTGGAGACGGGGGTGGGGGGCGGCAGCTGTGGAGTCGCAAGGATGGGCAGTCGCTCTGGTCGAAAGCAACTGGAGAACGGGTGGGGGAGCCAACAAAGCCAGGCGGTGTCTGTCGGACTGCTGTCTCTGCCTCAGCGCCCCAACGTCTCGTCTATGAGGTCCTGAGCCAATAATGTTGAGTTGCCGCTGGCAGCCTGTAACATTTCCGACGGCTCTGTCTCCTTGATGTGGCGAAGACCTTTACCACTTATCTCATCGCCGACCCCGTCCCTTCCGGTGATTCTATTGACTCATAATGCAATTCGCTCATCATATCTAATATAAACCATTAATATAATGCCGTATGCATCGAGAAGGTTGATGTTGGAACATGATGTGTTGTTAACAGTATGAAATCGACGGCAAAGGAAAGCAAGAAAATTAGAAGAGGTGAAATGAAAATAAATACTCGATGTTGTTAGTCGAATGGTTTGAATTCGGGACTACTAGGCATATGTGAGAGAGTATGCAAGTAAAATTATTTGGAAAATGTTTTTTCTAAATATTTTAGTAGACGTTTGCACGATTGTTAAGATAGAAGTCGCACTTTTAGCTGTTGATTGTGACTGAGATTTTTGTTGATGACTATAGATGAATGAAAATATTTTCATATTTTATTCATTCACCTGATAGTCAATTATTTCACTAAACTATAATATTTCTCTCATCTGTAGAGCCTCTTATGATGCTTGAAATTCGAACTCCATCTTGTAATGTTTGAGATACGAATTCCAACTGCAAATAACCTATCTAAGTTACTCCCAACCTAACTATGTTACATCTTAACAGTACTCCCATCAAAACCATTACCAAAAATGGCTTCACCGCTTCCGCTCCAACCATTATACACATCACCATTACTGTCGGTGTTACCGCTAGAATTATCACAGTCATCCTTTATCTCACCATCACGGCCACCATACAAATCAGTTACTACGTCCCAAATTCTCTGCTTCACCATCACACCTATCATACAAATCCGATATCACGACCCAAAATGTCTCTCATCACCCCCCATTTTCTACATGCGTTCTACAATTCCCCAGATAACCGCCGTCCCCCATCTACCACCTCCCCATCACCATCGTATCCACCCCCTCCGCCGCCACCGATCCTCCCATCCTCTCAACTGCATCTTGTTCTCCCTCAAGAGCGATCCGGAGTCGAGGGGAAGCTTCCAGACATCCCGGAATCCCGGAAACTACGGGAAAAGAGGGCAGGGGAGGGTTCTCGGCGGGGAAGAACCCCTCTCCACTTGATATGACAACGGCACTTCGCCGCCACTGTTGTTACTTTCCACATCGCCGCCGCCAACGCCGCCCTCACTTCCATCCCAATTCGCTCACGCAATCCCCCCTCTCGCCCCCCACGCAGTCTTCTTTTGTCGGCGTTGGCATTTCTCGGCAGCAGAAGTTTTTCGTTTGACTCCTCTACGAGGGAGAGTGATGTAGTTCTCGAGGAAGATCAAAAGTTTGCGACGCCATTCCTTCCGAACCTTTAAGACGCCCTGTCAAAACTACCGCTGCTTAGTTCTGCCCCTTGTTCTGGATGGCGGTGTCGCTCCAGAGGCGGACGGAAGGAGAGGAAACCAATTTTTGGTTTGTTGGGAATGCCTGAGAGCAAGGGTTAGCGCTTTTGAGGTTGATGCTTTCGTGGGAATGAGATACGTGTTCAGAAAGCGATGTGATCTTCAGATTTACAGTGGTTGCCATATTGTTCTGCTAATCAAGTATTGGTATTATTTTCAACATAATTCAGATTGATGTGCTTTATATAAATACACGCTAGTTTTAACGATGTTAGCTAGTCAAATGAACGCTGCTATAAATTTGAATAACTAGTTGTGCGACATCACGACACATAGATTCTCGCATTTACCGAAGTTTGTGTCCAGTGATTTGTTGACAAACTCTCGTACTAAATAAATATTTTTAAGAGCACGTCTCAAAATATAAGCCATATTTGTACTTGTAGTTGAATCGGCAGCGAATAGTCCCGATCAATACCAGTGTCGAGTAGAACCCCTCATGAACGAACAAGTTACTGCATCCATCGGCGAGACTTCTCAATTCTGCGTAATTAAGAAACGGATTACCAACCTCTGATTAGAGAAAAAATGGCATAAAGTGTCCCTTGGAATAAAAGAGGTGCGGGCAAAGTGAAATTAAAATATAAAGAAATCGAGACAATTTAAAAATATACGTTTTATTTCTAGGGAAACATGAAAAACGTGGGATCCAAGAATACCAATATATGAGATCTAGTTTATGGTTTTTGGAAAGGAAAGCATATAGTTCTCAAGCTTTTCAGTTCTTGGAAAGTTGAAAAACATGACAGCTCAATTTAATTGAATTTAGAACGCCAATGCGATTACTCAACGCTTTTAGGAGAAAGGTACTTTGCTCTTCTAAGAAGCAGAGTGTATCTTGAAACCTTGTATAATATTAGATATCATATTATATTATGTGTATCATTATAAAACATCATTAATGTTCAATATTAATTTCTGGGTGTGCTGTTTGACACCAACTTTTGGATGAATCAAAAGTACATATTGTATATTTTGCAACGAGTTTATAAAATTAAATCTTAGTTCTTAAGTGAATGGTATGAAAACGAGTGATGTTGGGAAGGAGTTATGAATAATGTAATAAAAACAATATAAACTAGTTGCGAACGTCTTTTTTATAACAGAATTATAAACTTCTAAAACAAAGTTAATTTTGGAAACAAATTAAAGTTTGCACTGGGAAAATTTGAACATCATTATTATGAATACACGCATATTTGAAATTTATGCGAGAAACGGTGGTCGGCTGTTCATTGTACTGCATCCATCCCAAAATTTTCTCGCTGCCATTTTCTGGATGTATAATGATACAATTATTGGTACTGTAAACTAATCTGAGCAACATAATGCAATTTTATGAACGATTTCTTGCAAATAAAAAGGCCGTTTATAATGATGGTACAAAAACATATTCATTTAGGTATCATTTAAATATTTGAAAAATATGAATTAAACAATGAAAAAAATCAGTGTGAAGTGATTTAAAATTATGGATAGATTGCTCTTTTATTAATCTCTTTCGTTACTAAACGAATTAAAACGCTCAGTGTTATTCAATATAAATAGCTCTATCTGTGCTCAACAAAAATACTCACAGCAGATTTTGAACACTAGGAAACTATATACATTTTAAGGGAAGGTACTAGCCTAGAACGGAATTTTATTTATTGGAAACTGCGAACTCCCTGATAATTGGTTATTGCTATACGAGTATAGTGACAAATAACCTGTGCTTGTTCATCGACTAGTTAGTTGTGCTTATTAATCGACAGCAATACAGTTTTAACCCCTTTCAAATTAATTGTGATACTGAAACTAGAATGTATAGAAGAATGTAAGTAATTTTCAACCAAATATGCTTAGTAACTAAAGAGGGATAAAACGTTCTGGAACACGAAGTTTTCTAGAACTGCAAAGTTGGCTTGGAAGAGAACATATCCCTATGGAACTAACCTGGCCTGCAGAATCACTGGGAAGGGCTATTCCACATTGAATTGATACCCATTAACGCCCAGTGCCCTCATATGAGGACGCACATTTCTGCTCAACTTAAATTTGCTTTTTTTGCAATACTTTATTAATTTTATTTCTTCAATAGACGTATACATACTAAACAAGTTACATAACTAATTTTATTTTATTCATTATTATCAGATGTCGATTTAGTCGTGACCGATAGTGCATTCGTAAATACTGGCAACACACGACTTGTGTCGGTTCGGATGTTCATCTAAAACCGTGCTAGCTGCTATATGCCTGTGGTTAAGTCGGAGGGAGAGGTCGTTGTGAAGCAAATGATAGTTGGTCCGCACCGATGTTAACATGAAGTTAAGTCCAAATGGTTTTGCTTCTTCTTATAAAACCATCCTGTCCACAGTTTTCTTCTGAAACACGACATTTTCTAGAACTTCTAAGTTGTCTAGGAAGGCGACGAGAACACATCCTTATGGAACTAAACTGGCCTGCTGGAGCCCAGGGAAGGGCGGTTTCACATTAAAGTGATTAATACGGTTTAACATGAAAAAGGCCTCGCGGTGATCCAGCAGGAAAAGTGAATGGCTCCCGCAAGAGGGCAAACGGACAAAAACCTCTCGCGCCGCGCATCGGGAGCGAGCGAGCGAGCGGCGCGGCGGGCGGCCCAAGAAGGCAGCGCAGCGCGGCGCGATCATTAAAGAACAGTTTATACCGCGACGATCTGCTGTCCCCCGGAGGATTACGCGGGGGCGGGGCGCGCGCCGCGTTGTCTAATACATAATGGAGGAAGCGGCTTGGGGGGATCGCGGCTAAATACTCCGCCCTGCCTATGGATGAGAGCAGAGGCCGTGGGAGGGAGAGGTTGTGGGAACGGAGGCGGGGAAGGGGATTGGAGTGATGGAGGAGTTGGGTAGTTGGAGGTGGCGAGGGAGGAACAGAGGTAGACGTTGGAGGAGATGGTGTGAGGACACTAGTGGTGGCTGAGGGGGGTAGTGGAGGGAATGTGGGAGATGGAGGATTGAGGCGATGGAGGAGGGGAAAGTGGTGAGCGCTGGGGAGGAGCCAGGAGAGATGGAGGGGTTGGGGAGTTGGAGGTGGCGAAGGAGGAAGGGAGATAGACGATGGAGGAGGTGGTGTAAGGACAGTAGTGGTGGCTGAGGGGGGTAGTGGAGGGAATGTGGGAGATGGAGGATTGAGGCGATGGAGGAAGGGAAAGTGGTGAGCGCTGGGGAGGAGCCAGGAGAGATGGAGGGGTTGGGGAGTTGGAGGAAGAGTGGTAGGTAGACGACAGAGATGAGAAGAGACTGTGGGGAGGGGTCAGTGATGTTGGCGAATGAGAGTGCAGGGGAGAAACGTCGGGGGAGGCAATTCTTGTGGCGGGGAGGGGCCAGTGGAATCAGTGGAAGAGAGGCAGAGAAGGTGGCGAGGATGAAACAGAGGTAAGTAAAGAAGAAGGTGGAGGTGGGAAGCAGTGGGGAGATACGAAGGGGGAGGGCAGAGGAGGGGAAAGTACAGGTGGCGAGCGCGGTGGACAGGGAGGAAGCGGGGAGGGATCAGTAAAAACGGAAGAAGAGGGGGCAGAGGAGGCTTGAGGAAGAGAGCAGTGGGCGCGAAAGCCTAGAGGACAGCAGAGGCTATGGAGAGGAGGCAATAAAGGCGGGGGAATGAACGAACAGAAGACGGAGAAGACACTGAAGGCGGCAGAAAAGGAGGTCGTGGTGTAGGGGAGGAAGGGCTAGTGGTAACGGGGTGACGAGGTATGGGCGGATCCAGAAGAGAGAGGAGTGATAGTTGCGGTGACGAACATACAGAAAGAGAAAGTTGTGACGGTACCAAATGTGGTATACCAATGAAGCTTCTACCATTGTGGCTCGGTATGATAGCATTTGTGTTGGCTAGTCTGATTGCAGGTGCTGACGTGGACATTCACGTGTGGTGAAACGTTGGCAGATATGGTAGCGATATTCACGATTGGTGAGTGGCGGAGTTGGTAGCAACTTCGGATAGAGAAGGTGGAGACATGTGGAAAGGGATAGGATCTGAGGCAGACGATGAGGAAGAGAAACTGGCGAGTTGTACGAAACCAAGCAGGCCGAGAACAGGGCGTCCCTAGCGAATGGGAACATTGATGGTGACAGATTTCGCGTCAAGGGGCGGCCATCAATACAAGGCGCAGTTGGGGGTTTGGCGACAATTGTACGGTAAAGGCAACGGCGAGACGGTGTCGTGGGTGGGATTGTGGGCGGAGGCAGTACCGTCGGCGGCAGCAGCGTTGGCGTTGGCTTTGGTGGTGGGGGCGGTGGCGGTGGGAGCCCCGAGATACAACGAACGAATGCGTTTATTTAAAATTCCACTCAATTTCCGGGTTACATGGTTAAGCGTGGCGCGCTCGGGGGCTGGGACGGGAGGGGTTAGGCGGCGAGGGGCGGAGACTCCCTAGAACGTAGTGGGGGGAGAGGGTAATCCAGGGAGAGGATATGAAACACATGGGGCAGAGTCGACTTGATACGCGAAGTGGTGAAGTAGTAGGAATGGATGTAATTGTGGAATTTGTTGAGACGTGATATTGGATTAAGTGGACGCTCAGGACGTAGGTGACAATGCGGACGTGTGTATATGCAAGTGAACGTTGTGTGTGATTATTGGAGTACATTTTAGCTCTTTTTGCTGTAAAAACTTAGCTTCTTCCAGAACTAATGATAAAGGTTTTAAATGTTTACATTGGAATTTGTTCTTAGAATATTTCTATAAACGGGAGAGAGAACCAAATTTGCTGACTTACGTGATTAAAAATATTTGGAAAGAGTACACATAAGTAACTCTCCATCACCTCAAGTGATACACCTACCACAATATTAGCATATTAAAATCTCTAAGACAAAATCTACAGACTAGAGCATTTTATACTTGTTAGAGTCAAGAGAAAGGTTTGAAATTTTCACTCATATTTGATAATGAAAACAGAAAGATATTCAATCACTACAAACTATATAATAAGGAGGAAGCGAAACTGACGAGAGTGTTAAAGAAATGTTTATAAATTATAAATTCCCTGGGTGAATAATATTAATAATTTGGCAATTTAACGGAAGAGGCTCAAAGCATCAACTAATGTCAGTGCAGTGCTTCTGAGCGGGAGGTTCTGGTTTCGAGTCCCGACGGTAGATGAATTTTTGACACTGGTTAGATAGCTAGGTCTAATTCAGTCGCTGTGTGGAGGAGAATTCTAGCGGCAGGCTGCTCTGATCGATAGTTTTCTTTGATTTCTACAATCAATACGAGGCGAATGCAGGAACAGTGCCCTAACCAACGAGCCACGCGTCGAGCGCAATCATTCCTTCCTCTTCCTTGCCCTATCCTCCACCTTGCTTATTCACACTTACACTTTCATGCGGTACACAACCACACTTGCCGAGTAACCGTTCCGGAGCTTTGCCTTGCTGACGGGAGATACCTAGTTGGGGAAAATCCCGCTACCGGACGCGAATGGATGAAAAATTGACCAATAGATAAGGACAAATTAACCTATCAAATCTGATTTTGTATGTTAGTGAATGTCATTGAATAGATCTTCAATAAATGTCTTTATATCTACTGATTACAATAATTTACGACTAACTAGGATTATTCCAACGAGAGACATAAATATTTCGACTTATTTTCACAACAAATTCATATATGGAACAACAATAATATTTACATGAAGAAACAACAGCAACAAGTGCAAAAATGCTGCAAGAAAGAAAAAGCTCTACAGTATATGAAAAAATAAAAATAAAAAATAAAAATAAGAGGAAGGAGGCATTCGGTCTTCAGGAACAGAATGGTTGTGGCTGCAGCACAGACATGTGAGCAAGGGTTGCATCACAAGCAGAGGAGTGTTGAGGGTAGAAAGCAATGATGTTTCATGTAAGACAGGCGTCCAGTTTATGGCGAAACTTTCTCGAGGTTACTGGCAGTTGGACGTTGGCCAGCAAAAACCGGTTGTGCATCGCTGCTCATGTTCATGAATGAAGACGCATGTGTTCTTTGCAGTCTCTATTGCATTTAGGTTTCCGCAAAAGAAACCGTTGCTGATCTACGATGTATTTTTTTATAATCCTTTTATTCACTGAACAAAGAAATTATGTAATATTTTCGAGCAGTGAAACGTCCTTTCTTCTGCAGTATTGAATTAGATATGATTAGAACCAGAAAGTTTGGCAAAACACCTTTTTATTATTATACAATTTTAAGACTTCTAACAATAACATAAGGAATTGAAAAACAATATGGTAATAGATACATTGGAAGAAAAATGTGCAATGTCTACGAGAAAATTGAAAATTAAAGCATTTGATATTCCATTCAGATATAATGACACAAATACACTGATTATATCAATTTGATCAGTGACTTGGAGTTTGTGTCAATGTTTATTGCCGATGTCTCAAACTCCTACAAGTGACATGTAGGAGCTGGCGACCTCCAATAATTCTGTGTGTCCGACGTCCCTCTTATAAGTGTGTATCTCGGAATGGCGGGATATCAGTCAACGTTTTCGGAAGCAATGCCATGAGCGAAAGTGACTGGGAGAAATAAAATAATATTTAGCAAAAATAATGTTGCCTTATTGAAATACTCTTAAAGGTTAAGAATAGATAATTTGAAATCTAAAAACAATGCGTTTCCGGTAACTGAAAATTCATCATCACTATACAGTATTTACGAAGAACAATATTAAATATGATCTATTGATTGCATAATGACGCTGCAAACTCAGCTTTAACTTACTATCTATCCGTGATTGGTGTGATTCACGATTTAAAACCAATAAATACGTGATGCGTGCAAGATACAGCACAATAAGTTTGTACTTCGAGGGCAAAAAGGTGGAGCAAAACAGAGTCTTGGAGGGAGAAAACATAATTTAAATTAAAAATAGTTTTACAGTAAAGGATAAGTAAAAAAAATTGTTTCCAACCCTCAACGTATGCATATTGATTACCTACAATTTATTACAGCTTATGAAAAGGAACATTCCAGACAGCTACGTTAAAGCAAAAATATACCGATTACTTCAAATTGATCAGTTGTTTGTGTGATTTTCGAACCACACGAAGTCAAGTGTGCTCGCCAATACGTCTGTGCGTGGCGGGCTGAGGGAGCGGGGAGCCCGGCGCGTGGCGTGGCGTGGCGGGGCGGGGCGGGGCGGAGACGCACGGAAAGCCGCGGGGGCACCCGGGAGCTGTTTGCCAGCGGGGTTACTGCGCCGTAGCATCCGGCTCGTTCCGATATTAATTTTCTGGCGGCCCGCCCCTCTGCCCCTCCGCCCCCGCGCCCTCCTCCTCCGCGACCCCGCTCCTCTGTGTACCTCTTTAGGGAGGAAGCTAGCGGCTGCGGAAGTTTACTACCGAAAGCCCGGCCCGGCCCGCGCCCTCCCTCTCCCCCTGCCCCGCCCCCGCCCTCTTGGCTCCGCTTCCTCCTATTTACACAGCACCGGAAGAATGCCTTGTTACGTTGGTCTTTCGTGACCCGCGCCCTCGTCCTCCCGCCCAGACGACTCCGCCGCCGCCGCCGCCGCCGATGGCCCCACCCCCGCTCCGCCGCCGCCGCCGCCCCCGTGGCGCCTGAGGCGTCGGCGCTCCCCGGGCGCGTTTCATAGCTGCTGATTCCAGTATAACATGAACAAGCGTGCAAGCACGCGCGGCCATGCCCGCGGGGCTTTTATTGTTTCTATAAGCCATCGCGGTGATGGCGGAGGAGAACGTGGAGGAGATGGTGGGGGCTTTGTAGATAGCGGAGGAAGTGGAGTTGGAGGCGGTGGAGGAGAGGGAAGCGATGGTGGAGCAGGAAGTGGAAGTGGAAGTGAAGGTACGTGGGAACAAGTTGGATAAAGTGAAGGTTGTGGAGGTGAAGAGCAAAAGAAGGGAGTGGAGAGAGATAGAAAGAGAGAGAGACAGACAGAGACAGAGAGAGACAGAGAGAGACAGAGAAATACAGAGAGGGAGAGAGACAGAGAGAGTGAACGAGAGAGAGACAGAGAGAGAGGGGGGGTTGGAGGGTAGATGGAGTTTGAGGTGCAGGTGAAGATAGACGTGAAAATGTAGGAAATCGTGGAGATAGGAGCGAGAATGGAGTTGGAGTAGGGATCCACACCAAGGTGAATGTGAATTACCGGAGGTAGTAATGGAGATGGTGATAGAGGATTAGTTGGTAACGACGAAGGAGGAGATGGGATGGCCATGAAGTAGCGGTATTTGGGAGGTGGCGAGGGAAGGGTCCGAAATGAAGATGGCAAACGCGCAGGTGTCAGAGTCTAAACAGCGGCAGTATTCCTCATATATAATTCACGCCGTGGAGACTGCACAGAAACAGAAGCCTTCCGACGCAGCGGTTGTAACCTGCGCAGTGATGAACTGACAGATGGGCGTATCATCTGTGAGATTGAAATTGTTCCACGATCTGATAGTGTCAATGTTTCATGTTCTCTTTGCACTAAAAACAAAACAGCCAACAACGTGCGTGAGTCAACTGTCCGACTTGGTTTCAAGTGGTTGCTAAACATTGTTCTCAACCCCATTAGCGATTGATTTGCACCGATTCGTACGCACATTTGGAGCATGTACACATGAAAAATACTCCATTTACAGTTTTTAATGAATTTACAAATACAGTTTAAAATGTAATAGAAACTTTGTTTTCTATAGATCTTAAGGTTTCATCTGTCTTACCTGGAATATCTATAAAATCCCACAACATTGCAGAACTTTATCTGTACTGCGTAAGCGGCAGCAAGAAAGTAATAGCAACCAGAACAATTGAGGGTTATGTTAGATAAAATTGGCGACGGCGATGATGTAACGGTTAGCGTATTCGACTGGTATATCCAAGTTGGAGTGGTCAAACCCGATAGAAGCCATAGATTTTAAAGGGCGAAAAAATCCTTCGTACACCTTCCTTCGGAGGGGAAGTAAAGCCGGCTGTCCCATGTTAGTAGATTTACATACATGTAAAAGATCCTCAAGGCTAAATGACGCCTCTGAGCTAAATACAAAATCGCCTGTTTCTCGCCCAAGAAATACCTGCTTCCTCTGCTAGTTGGTGAAATAAGCGTAGCGAAATTTGCGTGGTCAGACGGAAGAGCGGGCCTCATGGTCCGAGTCTCGCCACGTTAAATAAGGCATTAATTCAATTCAATAAAATTATAATTCTAATTATTTTTGATACGTTCAGTCATAAATTCAAGGATTGAGAAAACGTGAACACGGAAAGTGTTGGTTATGATATGATGTAGGCGAGATAGGACGAACTACAGTTTTCTATAATTTATTTCATTTTCTTTAACTCATTTTTTAGCATGTGATCAAGAGAATTGACTGTATATCTACTTAATTACTTAAGTAAGAAGTTGTGTATAACTTTAATATGCAGAATTTAAAACTTCACGGCAAATGAACAAGTTTTATTGTATGTATTTGCAATTGTCTAAATTCAAATATTGACCTCTTCTCTACTTAGCTAAAATAGAGAAAATCTTTTGATGACATTCACAAGTGTTAAATGATATAAACGTCTTTTAGTTTTAGAACCTACACCCACATATTGAAATAATACAACTTTGGTACTGTGCTTCAGGACAGATGCTGTAAACCTAAAATTATTTTGTTAAAGTAAACATATTACTATCGCTTTTGTACTCTCTAATTCCTATTAGTTGTATTTTTATTTGTCTAGACTTCAATGATTTATTTATTTCTATTGATTGCGGGCGCGTCGATTGCTAAGGTCATTAGTTCCGTAATTGTAGTGCATGCTTGAGAAGTTGTGGTGCTGGTGGTGGTGACCTTGCCCCGATGGGTGGCGAGATCCGACGCCGATCTAACATCAGCTAGCGGGGTTTCCCCAACCGGGTACCGGGAGAGACGGTTCAGGGCTTCAACCAATGTCACTGTAATCCCTCTGACTGGGAGACCTTAGGATGGAGTTCCGACGGTAGAAGGATTTTTGACACTAGCTTGTCAGCTATGTTGAATTCAGTTGCTGTCTGAAGGAGAATTCTAGCGGTCGGCTGATGTTATTGGCTGATGTTATTTATATTCATTGTTTTCTCCAATAAATACCAAGTGAATGCAGGAGTAGTACCCTACCAAACGAGACACAGACTGTGCGCGCACATTCCTACCTCTTCCTTGCCCTATCCTCACCCCTTACACACACTCACACTCACATGCACTACTCTACCACAAATGCCGGGAACTTAGAGCTTGTCCCGGGTGGAGCGGTGCCCCCTTGTTGGGAAATACCTGGCTGGGTAGAGCCTCGCTAGCCGACGGTAAGTCGGCGCAGGATCTCTCCATCCAGCGGGAGAAGTCCACCGCCACCTCCCGTGCAAAACACGCACTACACTTATGGGACTAATGACCCTTTCAGTTGACATGCCCGAATTACTAACAATCAATAAACTAATCAACCCAACCAGGTATCTCCTACCAGCAGGGCACCGCCCTAGCCGGGACGAGCTCTAACTTCCCGACCGGTCTCGCGGCATCTGCGGTAGTATAGTGCATGTAAGTGGTATTGATCGGAGAAAACACAGAAAAGTACCGGTCAGGGCAGTCGGCCACTAGAATTCTCTTCTAGTCAGCGATAGCACTCCATCTAGCTATTTGGCTAGTGTCAAAAATCCTGACACATTCGGGACGCGAGTCACAGAACCTCCAAATCAGAGGCACTGCGGTGGCATCAGTTGATGGCCTGAGCCACCTCTCCCGATTACGGACTTTAACGCTTATTATTAACACCAGCAATCAGAAAGGTCGCTTGGGGTGAGTATAACACATGCAAATTCTAATAATTCGATCATTATATAATGGTGATTTATCATTCATATCTTTCCCATTTTTCTAATAGGCATCGAATTTCTATATATTTAAACTTCTTTTTATATTTTTCAATGAAGAAGAGAAAGAAGAATATTAGCGAAGAGGAGCAGAAGAATGAATACGCTGGAGAAAATAAGAAAGAAAGAAAGTAAACTCTCGAAGGCGAAAAATGAGAAATAATGGAAGGGAAGACACGCTCTTTAAAAGAAGGGAAAGGAAACAGATTAGAACGAGAAAAAGGAAGCGGAAGGGAAAAAAGATGAGGCACAACGGAGAACTAAGAGAGAAGTGTAGAAAACGAGAATAAAGAAATGAAGAGAACAAGAAGAAAGCACGAAGATGAAGAATGAAAGCGTAAAGGAGCACATTGTGTAAAAGAAGAAATAGAAACTCCATGAGACAGCAATGTGTGCGAGAAAGGCAGGCGGCAAGTTTTATTATTGTTCCGAGTTTCGCTTTATGGAGAAACAATTCTGTTTTCGTATACGCTTTTCACCCCACTATTTATTGTACGGCTGTATATTTGAGCGGCGTGGTAAAAGATAAAGCGGCAGAAGTGGCGTTTTATTGTTCCTTCGGTACCGCTGTCTAATAAATCTGGATAATTTATGACGGGAAATTTCACAAATAACTGATGGTAATCGTGACGGCGAGATATTGTACCGGATGTTTCTCTAATTTAACGGAGACATGTCGCTTTTTTGCACCTGTTTCAGAGTTAGGAAAGGAAAGAATTATAATAAGTACCTATCTAAAACTTTTATGTTCAGTAAGAGTCGTTTATTTCATTTTCCGTTTGAATATTATTTAAATATGTTATTAAGTTGTAAAGAAATTTTATAAACTGAAGCTCTCAGCTCGAGTTTTTTAGAGGAGGTCTCAACAATGAAATGACTCTGTCGATCTGGCTACAACTTTAAAAAAATAATGCGATTAACTAGCTCCAAACGAAAAAGTTCATTATAAAAATATGCTTTCTTCTTTTCCTTATGAGTTGTATTCTTCCAATAGCTCTTTTGCAATATTGTCAATTTTTGTTATATTTCTTCAAAAATATCTAAACATTCAAGGTAGAAAATTTTCAAACATAACTACTAGAATAAGTGAAATGATATTTTATCAATTGTAATACCTTTCATAGCTTTAAAACTTAAATCAAAACACTCATACACTTAACGCTTTCTATCAAATGTTCCTTTGCTCACTCACTTGATATTTAATTATTTCATATTTCGAATGGTTTTCAGTAACGCAATAAGTTTCGTGGAGCATTTTCAGAATTTTATTATTTACAATCCATTTTTCGACACTATTCTTATGAGAACAACCTTTCTCATTACATTTTTTTCAATAATGCGTAGGCAATGGTTTTATGATTTTGTAAGACAAAAGTTCTTTCCTATTAATTAAAGACCAATTCTTTAACACATTACATATAGTACAGTAGATAATATAAAATTAAATTTAATTCTTCAAAAATATTCATAATAGAAATTTCAACAATAAAAACAAAATATCTGAAACACTTTTGCTGCACTCAACCACTGACGTGTTAATCCCTCAAGGTATTCTCGAAAATAGAAGCCCTACAACATGTCACATCCTCCAATTCACGAGAATAACATTAAGAATTACATTAAAGAATAATCTCAATTCGTTACAAAATTTATATAAGGGTCGCAAGGAGTCGTTGTACATAAAGTTAAATATAAACACTATTTTTCCTGTAAGAAGATAAATAAAAGTATATCAATTATAATTAATTACATAAATGAAAATTAAAATTTTAAGTACGTGCACATAAAGTGGGGGCTCGTCAAAAACAAAGCTCTGTAAATATTCAGAAACTGTAACTCTCGAGACTTCCACCCTGGATATCACACGCCTGTCTTAAAATTTAACGCTAAATTAATTTTTAAATGGCTTCCATTTCTTTCAAGCGGAAGGGAGAAGAAACGCGCCATAATGCAGTTATGGAAAGCAATAATGCAATTACACAAACGGCGCCTATAAAAACCTTTCGAATTCCAGCCTCACCCAGCCTGCGTCGGGACTTGCGACAGCTGTGTGCTCCCAGCTCGATTTTTTTACGGTGCCTTGGCGTCCGTTATCCTAAGCAGCGTAGCCGAGGCCAATACAAGCTTATGAGCCGTGTAATTTCCTTCTCCGTCGCTTGAATTTAAAGCGCCAACCTTGAGAATTTTACGACTCACCGTTTCATATGATCCACGTTTCTGGCATTCTCTTACGTCCCCATTCTTCTCTCTCTGCGTTTTGGAATGTCGTCGTCGAATCCTGCAAAAGTGAAGTATGTTTGAGTGCATTCTCGCAACGAATTTAATTAATTAAATAAAATGCACGAATAATAGGTAAATAACGTATCTACAATTTTATTTTCATATTTTAATTTAAATCTAATGAAATTCTCTTTAAACTAGTGGTGCTAAAATAGCATGTAAGTTTTCGCCCGCATTTTCACGCTAAATTAAGAAAAAATATTCAATTTTTCGAAAAACATTACATTAAGAGAAAAAATACCGTTCTTTAATACGTTTATGGAAGACTCCGAAAACATTTCGAATACTTGCAATTTTCGAAATATCAGGATTTTCAACAAACATGAAACCTGCACCGTTCTCTTAAACGTTCTTCACACTATCCAACAACAAAATTTAATAATAACGATAGAACCGTGTTTTTGAAAATTTGGAAAATGTCCCAGGGTCTTGAAATAAAGTACCCTCCAAAATTAAAATATAGATTTAAAATTCAACGAGCCACAACATTAACCAGATCCATGAGTGAATATCAGTTTTGGAGAAAATGGGCTGAACGGTTGCACGGACAGACGTTTCGCCAGTATTCAATTTTTCTGTATCAAGGACCCACAAAACGTGGATTCTGGCTACACTACGTGATAGAGGGTTTTTCTAAATATAGGAACTCGATGTATCAATTTTCCGTCACTAGGGTCCCGTAAGTAGAATTTTTCGGCCTACAATTTTACCTTTTTTTCGTGTAACATGACATAACTTTCTGTCTACCCCGTAGCGAGAAAGTAATAATATTGAAAAAGAATAAAGGAGTGAGACTTTATGGAACGGAAAGGATGTTCGTTCTGCGGCATGATGCCGTATAAGAGGCGCAGAGAAACAACATTTTACACTAGAGACATGCAAGGCGAGCCCTCTACTCGCTCGTATTCGCTCGAGCATTTCGGCCTCGAGCACCATATGGACGAGAATTCTGTGCTCACTTGCTGCTGTATGCTGATTCACAGGCCCCGGCTCAGACAATGACGACCTTCAGTTTCTGAATGAGTCATCGAGAAAAAACATTGGTATTGAAAAAAATGAATGTTCGAAATTTTAAAAAAATCTAGTATTGACACGTTGTTATATTTTATAAACATGTTGTGTTTTTAACAGTGGTTTAGAAACCTCCGGCGTTTACGTTCGCGTGGAGGAAGAATTTATTTGACAGGTGTCGTTTTTTGAATTTTAATTAAGGGTTTATCGACAACAAATTTGAGAGTTTTGACAACAATTAACAAAACTAAATCCGAGAGCGCTCAAATTTATCTTAAGGGGTCTTAGCTTAGCTTCGCATCCCTGACCGATCAACTGGCGGAGTTGCTCGTACCGACCAACAGATGTTCGTGTTTCAAGGTCGAGCAAATTTTCGCTCAGTTTGTCGTGGCGAGCAAAACCCATTCGTACTGTACTGGCATTTAGCTGATTTTGTGTGAAATACCGCGGCGCTCGAGAAAAATCGCCGCGTGCAGGACTCTAGGTTCTAAAGCAGCGTTTCGATGGAAAAGTTTTGACGCAAGCTAAGTCGAAGCCATCCTCTGTCTGGAGACGTAGTAAAGTGGCCGTCTCCTATGATCGGTAGTTTTCCGTGTTTCTTTCCACGAATATGAAGCAAATTTCGAAGCAGTTCCTTAACCAACGGGCCATGGGAGATCTTTTCTTCTTGATCCTTGTCTTTATCCTTGTCTTGATCCTCGTCCTTCTCCTGTTACACGCACGCACTAGACACTATCTCAAGAGCTTTGTTTGTCTGGACTGAAGTGATGATCCGCTGTTTCTGGACGAGAACCCTTTGCCAGCTGGCGTGTACGTTGGCGCTGAATATCACTTTCCAGGAGACTAGGAACACCGCCACGTCTCGGAATACAACGTGCAATTCGCTGTCGTAACTAATAACAATAACACGTTATGCTTCTTGAAACATAAAATAATTAGTTATGCATTCATAACTGCTCGTGTTCGAAATTAGGGAGAAGATTTTTAATTAATTGCTTGTAAAAAATGTACTCTTTACCTACAACACCATAATTATAGAATTTCATCTCCTGTAATCTGTTATTGTATCTTATAGACACCTATTATAATCTGGCATCTACTAAACTTTAGGAAGCTTAGATCCACGCATTTTTGTGACCTATTTATAGGGCTTATTTCTTATACACTCACTCCGTTTCCGATATGAAAATCAAAGAATAAATATTCAATGTAAAAATCTTTTCAAAGTAAACCATTCTCTCCAAAACATTTAAATTATAAGCATATCACTTTTTTTCCACAAATATCTTCAAAACTAATATAAAACAATCATATAAGAATCGCATATTGTTGCAAAATTGCACAAATCAACATGTGTAACATCCATTTCCTTACACAAAAGGTTATATTTCCCTTTTGTGTAACATGCCATAGAAAGTGGTTAATGAATTGCATAATTACTAGAAAATGTTATTAGTTTTTGGTTTATTAGAACAGTAATTGTTGTACTCAAATTGCTGTAATGTATTGATGGTCAAACGTTATTTTGTGATGGACGAAGTTTACCCAAAATAATCGGGTAGATTATTACTCCTACCCATTAACAACAGCGTACGTTGTGTTGCAGGTTTCTTTGTCCACAACATGTGTTGCTTTTAGCCGCCGTTGTGTATCGTCCTATAAATCAAACAATTTACATTTACCTCCGGAAGGTGCTCAGATATTATATCTCCATTACAAAATGTGTCAAGCTTATGAAATGGTTATTCCCAAGAGGAAATAAAATAACACGGAAAATAATTGAAAGTAAATAGAGTGCAGTTTAAAAGTTTTTTGATTGATCAATAATGTAAAATATATTTTGCAATATCAACTGTAAGAAGAAATTTATATTTTTGACACAAAGCATAATATCTTAAGAAAAACTCAGCCACGTTATAGTACCACTTTCAGAATAGTAAAACTTATTGAACGTTCAATAAGTTTAATCCAATCTTTAAACTGGGCTAATAAATCTAATGTGATAGGATATTGCGATATATAGCGATATTTTCTATCGTAACCGTGAATAGGTCGATGATGCTCTCATTAAATTTCACGTTTTCATGCTTTTGCAAAACCTCTATCCAAATTGTTTTATACAAATCAAATTGAAATCGTAATAAAATGCAGAAGTAGACGAAATAATAAACTTTACATAGTTCAGAACATTGTTCATAAAAACTGAAAGTACTGAAAATTACTGATTTCTGAAAGTATATTCAAAGAACTATCTAATACGTTGTAATAAATTTTTGGATGAAAATTCTAGGAATAGTATGCAGATCTTGAACACGCAAAAATTAATTAGGATCAGTAATCAGAAATTCTAATTTGTTTTATCAATATTAACTATTTATAGAGTAAGATAGCGGGTTAGAGTGGTGTTATTATTTTAACTCCAGTACATAAAACTATTCAAAATGAATTATTGAATAGTCCTATTCATTATAGTATAAGTGTGGTAAAGAATGGAAACCATTTGTGTTGGTTTTCAACAATTATTATTGTAGATTTTCCATTTCCTGTAAAAAAAATCGATTGAGTTTCTTTGTACGATGCATTACTTTTAAATTATAATTGATTAAGTACTCGCAAAATTCATCCAATGAGATTTTACATCTATGTAAAAAAAGTTATTACTCTCTCGGAAAAATGAAGTTTCCATTCTTTTCCAATCATAAAGAAGACAACTAAGTATATCAGTGAAGAGTACAGAAAGTGTTTTTGTACGTCTCCAATCTGATAGTACGGAATTTGCCCACAACGTTATAAGATGCTAATACCACAATAATAACCATGTTCTGAGCAGTTTGATGAAAAGAGATGAGACAGAGTGCAACATTAATAATGCAACAATTTTTAATATTAAATATATTTAATGCCGTTTCAGATGCCACGAGAATGTGCTATTTAATAGCACAGTTGTAATGAATACTAAAAGAAATTATACTAATCTATAGCTCATTTTCATAAACCATACATTTAAAAACAAGTACACTTGAGCTGAACACCGTGTCTCTAAATAAATTTTACATACGTTCTTCACAAACCCTAATGTCCACAGTTGTAAAACTCCAACCTCAGCACTCCCCACCTGTACGCCAGCAGCCCCAGCTGTCACTCCGTGTACCCCCGACGACAAGCCGGCGCAACGGTCCGCTCACGCCAGGCAGGGCCGCCAACACACGCGAAAAGGCGGCATAAAAACGAACGTCGTCCAGTAATTAAGCCTCGCGGAGGCTAAGTGATAAACAAGTAGGGTCCGCCACGACGCGATGGCACCCGGCGACACAAAAAGCGGCGTATCGCAGGGGCCAAAAAACGGCCACAAAAACAACCTCGCCGTCTTCATCACCGCCGTCCGCCCCCGCTTTCCTACCTAAATTGCGAGATGATGGCTCCGATCACCGGCCAGCCCATCTCCCGACGCGATTAGTGGTTTAAAATTGTGGAGGGTTATTGGCGATAAAAACGCAGCTGATGGAAACTCCGCTACCAGTTAAAGTTTTCAATTTCCAGCTAGGAATTGGCTTTTTAAAACTATAGAGTGGATAAAAACGGCGCGCGTGCGTTTGTCTTGGTTATATGGAAAACGAGGGTAACGATGTGATCCGAAGTAATGGGACGTCCAATATTTGGGTTGGTGGGGGGGGGGGGGCGGGCGCCGGGCGGGAGCGCGGCAGGGAGGGGCGGGAGAGCGGTGCTTAGAAAGCTCGTTTCGTATTGGGATGGCTGGCGCTCGCTTGTGAAATGTCCGTGGTTCGCGGGGCTCGTTTGCTTTTAAGTGTCGCCGAGGTGGAGAAGGTTGGAGCACGTCTACTCTTGGAAGTGCAGTTTGCTAGTGCCTAGCGAGTGTTAGCTTTCGTGTATAACTACTTTGCTTTTGATGTTGCACGTCGTATTTTCCTAATTATCAATAATCATTTATTCAAGTAAAATGAAATAAATGGATGCATTCTCAACATAAAAATGTGTTGTCTTTATATTGTGGATATTTAGCATGCTTCTCAGCCTATCGAGAAGCTGCTTTATTGCAAAACTGTAGACTCGTTAATTCGACAATTAGATAATTTTAACAACTCGTTATGAATTCTTACGCTTTCTGCAGGTGACGTTCTGTTATCGTGAACGAGATTTCATGTATTTCCCAAAGAACTTTGATAACGAAATTAGAGATAAACAGGGTGACATGGGGGCCATCGTTATATTTACTCAAACTCTTTAGCCATTTTTATGATCTTCAAAGATTACAACATACATTAAATTCTAATAACCATCAATACTCTTACCTATCATTCAATAAAACCTGATGGACTTGTTTAAGTGTCTAAATCCTGTCTTAACTGATGAAAGTAAATAATAGCAGTAATAAGAATGAAAACTCTTGTCTTTTATTCTCTAGTTGAAGCCTACAATGATATGTTTCTGGGTTTTGAAATACATATTTCAGATTAATAAACTTATCCTACGAGTTTACTTAATTTTAATTAAAACAGTAGCTTTTTTAATTTTAACTTAATCACTAAAATAAATTAAATTAATTGACAAAATTATTCTTACAATTCATAACCGTCTACTAACAACAGTTGTCAGTTTCGCAAAGAATAGCAACCGTTTTCACAGAAAAGTTCTAATACGCGGCAGCCTTCTGTTAATTATCAATATCAGTCTGTCCCCTTTTACGGGATGAATAGTCAACACCCGTTTTCCAAATATTCGGTTCCCACAAAGCCTCTGTCCCCTAACACTCATGTTCCTCTATGGTAAAGAATATATGGTTTCGAGGGCTTAGCACGTATCGTTTTCTAGTTATACGCGATTATAAAGTACGTTGCAGTAATCTGTTCCGTATGTCATAATCTAGAGACATTAATTTCTTTTATTCTTAATTTTGTTTGATGCAAAACTGGATATAATTCTCTGTATCGTAACAGCACAATTACGGATTTTTGTTTCAATGATTTCTTATAAATTGTAAAAACTCTCATCAATTCATAGGATATTACATATAAAGATTCCTGGTTTTTGAAGTAATGTACCGTACAAAATATTCTGCAATGATTTACAAAGCTCACAGCATGCAGTGATTGGTAATGGTTGTTTCTTGACTGTATGTCGCATAAGCTTCAGGGTTTACTGCGGTCACTAAAGCTGTTATTCAGCGCCGTTAGAAGAGGAGTGTAGTATATACTCTTGCTGCACTTTGGTAGTGCTTCACTTTAGTGCTTCGGAGAGAAGGCTTCACAGCTCTTCATTAACACGCACATTCAGTTAATTAATTGAATTGTTTGATAGCTAATTTCTAGTAATTGAAATTGTTCATTTGTCATTGCCGTTTTTGATACAGAATATATCCTACATGTTTTGACATTTATCGCAGCCATATATTTCCAATGAAGTTTCATTTGTTTATGAAATGCAGTTCATTATTTTGCTCGAAATTATCACATGTATTATGCAAACCAGAAATGGAGATATTCAGGTTTTCATTAGCTAATCACAACTACGTAGTTGGCGTTCTTTGTTTTGTTCAGTGCTGTTAGAAGCTACATTTAGTTTACAGAATTCTTCAATGCCAGAAGAATTATGAAGCCGCATTTGCAAATGGTCGACAGTGCATTCCACATAAATAACTAAGGTACGAATGCGTGTACTTGGAGATATGAGGCAAAAGTTTTTTTGCTGCAAATACTCCTTGTTTAATATTTTTATCTAAGGATAGATACATCTTCCTCGGAGCGTTGAAGATAGACGAATTATTGACTAGTGTTCGTAGATGTAGATGATAATGCCAAATTTTTAATTTTTCTGCACATAAATGATTAGTTTACTACGCGAGATATGGAGTGATCTGAGTAATATAATAATCACGTATTGAATTGACTGATTGCTTGATTAATAATTCTGGAACGTCAACTGGCAAGTTCATTAGTCCCGTAAGTATAGTGTGGGAGGTGGCAATGATAATCACCCCCACTGGATGGCGAGATCCCGCGACGACCTACATCGGCTTGCATTTTCCCCAACCAGGTATCTCCCACCAACGTGCCACCGCCCCAGCCGGGTCAAGTTGTAAGCTTTCGAGTGGTCCCCGGACAAACGTGGCTGTGTATGGCATTTCAGTGTCCGTATATGTAAGAAGCCGATCCGGTGGCCGAGATCCCTAAGGCAGTAGTGCCGTAGCGATCTTGGACCGAAGAATCGCGGGTTCGAGTCCCGTATCAGGCATGGTCGTGTTGTGTTCGTAATTTCGCCCCCCTATTATCATCATCATTTCGGGGAAGGCAACGGGAAACCACCCTGAATAATTCATCCCACGAAAACCCACTATGGGTCACCTAACTGCCGTATATGGTAGATAGGACCAATAAAAAGTGTAAGTAAGGATTGAGAAAAGGACAAGAAAGAGGAAGGAAATATTGCGCGCATGCGATTCGCATGTTTTGACCGAAGAAACGACGGAAAATTACCGATCAGAGCAGCCGGTCGCTAGAGTTCTCATTCAGACTGTGTCTGAATTCGACCGAGCTGACAAGCTAGTGTCGAAAATTCTACCACCGCCGGAACGCGAACCCTATCACTTCCCGATCTGAGGTACTGCGGAGACATGTGTTGACGCCCTGAGCCACCTTCATTGAAAGCTCATATTCCTTAACCATGATTCGTAGAGATGCATGATTTGTATGATTTGCAATATTTGCAATTATAGAGCAAAAGAGGATCTGACAGTTTACTTCGTCAGGATGCCTATTTTCCTCCTTTCTTCTTGCGTTGGATTTCTAAATATTATGTTATAATTATATTTTAATTGTTTTACATAGTAATGTATTATACATTTTCTTAATACACATTTAACATTACCTTTCGTTTTGAAGCTAATGTTGGAATATTCTTCCAAGCCTTCATTAGTGGTTAGTTTGAATTGGAAGTAAATCTTCTTTTATGTATTTTCAATGAAACACAACTTCGGGGTCCCAGTGAGGTTGAGTCCTGAGGCAGGTTATCCCAGTTGCCTCTTTTCTGGAAACCGAAGCCTTCAGATGGAATTGCGCGTCCCTCCTCTCCCGGGCAGGACGATTCGCGCAAGTATCGGCCAGGGAGCTGCGGCAGGAAGAGCCACCATAAAACGAACGGAGGTTCTCCTCTAGCAGCGCTGCGAGCGGAGGCGAATCAAACCTCGGCTGGCGCCAGGAGCCAATCCGGCACCAGAAACCGGGCGCTATAGTGCGATATTTATAACTGTGCGCCTCAAGGCCCGTCTTCACGGTGGTAATACGTCACTGTTTACTAGGCTGTCCGGGTGACGCCACGTCCATGGCGAAGGTGCCGACGTCTCGGTCGCCATTCTGCCACCTTCCTCAGAGCGTAATGCTCCTAGGTCTATAATGAAGAAGGTCGCAGAATGGCGACCAAAACGTCGGCACCTTCGTCATGGATGCGATGTCACCCGGACAGCCTAGTAAATACTGACTCCGGCCGCGGAAGCCTACGCTCTCAATATGTCGTTGTATTTCGCGTCTTTCTCGGCCGTGCCGCTAGATGGCACAAGATCGCGAAGAAAGGGCGTGAGGGGCATGTCAGCCGAGACTGGGCGAGTGTCCTCATTGCTACGAGGGAATAATATGCGCGACTATACTTTCTCTACGACTTCGAAATTTTCAGAATAGATTTTGAACACATTTTGTGTTATTTATGTTGGCAGACACGCGCTTACCTCATTAGCAACCAACCGTCCAACGGTTTATGAACGCGTCTACAGCAACGGCTCTTAAAATACTTAAGTCCACTAAAAAATATTTTAGCGGACTCTCGTGTTTAGATTTTACCCCTGTTCATAATAAATATGTTCCCTTTGTCCCACTTGGCCGATTCCTTTTTTGTCCCATTTCGTTCTTCCCCTATGTCCTATTAGCCCCACTTGTCCCATATGCCCCCCTTTTCCGTTAGCTCCTTTGGCTCATTGTGTCGTCTTGTCTCACTTTGCCTCCTTGTTCCAATTGTTCAATTGTCTCATTTTGTCGCTGTCCCATATTCCCATTTACTCTGTCTCATTTTGTCCATCTGTCCAATTTTGTCCATCTGTCGCATTTTGTCCCATTTTGTCCCCTTGTACCATTTTCTTGCCCTGTCATATTTTGTTCCCATATCCCATTTTGCCCCCTTACCCAATTTGTTCTGTCGCATTCCCTGTCCTATTGTATTCCCTGTCGTATTGTCTCATGCAGTCCCATTTTCCCATTTTGATCCCTTACCCCATTTGCATGCCCGATGTTCTCTTCGTCCTCTTTTCCCCACTTTACGCCACTCGTCGAATCCACGGGGTGTGTAATCGATGTCATTCGTCGATTAAATATACAGCAGGAATACGTATATTATTACCTGATCGTAGAGAAAACATTTACTCTGTGATCGAACATATCCTTTGTCCGATAGAAAAAAATATAAAAATATACTATAGACATTTACAAACAGTTCACGGGCCATTGACACGACCTAACTAAATTTAAACAAGCATCTCACTCAGTTCTACATGTCACAATGCCACTCATTTAATTTATTATCATTCCACTTCATATTTTTAATATTTATTGAATTGTTAGTATCAAACTATTAACAAAATAATATTTATTTAATTCTTTTTCTTATTCATAACATTCGTTTTCTTTAGAAATGCAACTTACACTCATTTTCATATATTTCAAGTATCCACGTGTAGGGCTTGCTGCAAACGTCATGCAAATGAAGGGAGACCAATGGATGAGACTGTGAGGCCGCGTTCAATTGTTAGTATTGAATTATTAATAAAATAGTATTGACAGTATTCTTATTCTTTAGAAATATAATCTGCACTCATTTTCGTATAGTTCAAGTATCCACGTGTACGGCTCGCTGGAAACGCCATGAAAATGAAGGAACACAGTGGACACAACTGTGAGGCCGCGTCCAGAGCGAAGCGCCTTCGAGAAGCAATTTCTCGGGTTTAGGAGCGTCAGTTGTGTGTTCCGAAACGTCTGCCAGGACACAAGCGCCGCGCGCGTCGCCTTAGACCGAAACCAGCGGGGCCGAGGCGGGCGGGGGGCTCTCATATCGGCTCCGGGAAGAAGAACGAGGAAAAGGAATGACAAAAGAAGCAGAAAAGCCTTTAGGAGACTTTTAATTGGAGAGTTGCGTCTCGCCATCTTTAATACTGCATTAAGTCTCGGTTACAGACTTCTGCCATCCATCAATTAATTAAGATCAAACTCGGGCGCCACCCCCGTTCCGCCCCCGGCCCCGCCCCCGGCTCCGCGCCCGCTGCCCGGACTCTCCCTGGGGGCAGGGCGACAGCTGCGACGGTTCCACCGACCCCGCTCCGCCGCGTTCCCGCTCCGTCCCCCGCGTCGACCCCTTCTCGCCCCGCCGCCCCGCCCCCGCCCTCAGGCAGTGCCGGATTCCGCCACTAGGGGAATCGGGGAGCCCTTGGGGCGAAGAGCACCCCCAGAGGAGAGGATGGTTGTGGGACCCTCAGGGCCCCTGCGCCGACTGGACAGTGCAATGACTGATCGCTTGTGACCGGTCAGTAAGTCTACAGTGCGGCACCTATCCTACAGTAATGGTGGCACATCAATCTCCTGAAAAGCCTGTAAAGCTGAATTAAAGGAAATAAAAATACCTCAAGAGTGGGCAAAACGCCGTATGATTAGGTTTGTTTCATAAATTTTTCTTAGATGTTCTAACTCAATCTTTCCCGAATTTTATAAAGTACAATATTCCGCCAATATACCATTTATTATTATTAATAATAATATCAGTTTACATTGATTCTGGCACAAGTAATTACAATGTCATCATTTATTTAACATCTTCAAGTAGTTTTTATAATTTGGGTGTTGTGAGACGTAATAGAAAGTCAATATTAGTTTTTTAGTGGACATCGGTGACAACAAAATACTCCTCAAATATGAATTTCATTCTTAAATATCTTTACTTTGAAAAATTAGTTTCTTTTGGATTAATGTCTTAAGACAATTCAACTAATAAAGGGTTCCTTTAATGTTTCTAGTATTTTCTATTGCGAAATTAAGAAATCCCATTTACGTATTGTTTTCACGTCTTTCCAAATGTTACTACCGTACTCCAAAGTTGCACATTTTTCATTCTGAGACGTTCGAAGTATTAACAAAACATTTACATTCTTGAAGCTGCGAAATTACTAAGAAATATTATAACATTATTTAGTATAGATGTGTAATCAAGAAGTCATTCAAGAAGTCATTCTTCTCCATCAATTAATAATGTGTAGATTTTGAAAACATCGATAGAATACTTTTGTTAGTGAAAGCTACTCAGTGTACTTAAAAAACAGCAAATATGTTCTCGATATGTTGAGAGTAGTATGTATGCATAAACTGCTATATTAAATAGGTGATTCAGTTATGCGTTGTAGCATGGTGTTCACAAGGGGGCAGATTATGAACACCCAAAACATTGCAAAAAAGTATCAATGAAATGTTTTTAAAATGCCCCAAAAGCAAAGAAAATAACGTAAAAAATTGATCAGAACCGGTTCAGAAGAACAACTCCAGCTGTTGGATATGTTACCGATGAAGTCGAGCCTTCTTCCTTTCGTTCAAGTGAACTCAGCTGGATTGGATCATGAAATATGTCTTAAGCAATTACGGAATCCGCCGAACAAACAATGGCTGATAGGCGTCACAGGAACTTTACATTACATACAACGGCCTACATTACAATATCTGAGCAAAAAAATCGAATAGGCTACTCAGATATTCCATGGAGAACGTTTCTTGCAGCTCGTAAATATTATTTCAAGAATGTTCCATTAAAATGAAATTAAAATCCATTAAATCTGCAAAGCATATTTTAAGAAGGACGGAAAATGATAATAAATTACTTATTCGTCGAAATCAAATGAAAATACCAAAATTGTCATTTAAAATGGTCATTTCTTTCATCATAACGTGAAATTACTCTGTGTACTACAAGCTATTAATCTTAAGTGAAAAGAAATAAAAGACAAATAATCAGAACAAAATAAATAAAAATTTCTGTCAGAGTGAAAATGAAACATTAGAATATAATTTCTTCTTTTGGTGTAAACTATATATCTATATTTATTTCCAGAATCGTTATATATATTTTAACTGATCAATGACAGCTTTTCATTTTATACAGATTACAATATGTAAGAAGTCATAGAAGTACATACATTAATACTTAAATAAATGTGCGTTCGAGATACATAAATTATTACGAAGACACTTCCATTTACGGTAACAAAAAAGGAAATAAATCACCCGTTGTATCACGTATTCTTCCTGTTTAATTCATGTCGAGTTCGTTGACTTGGAATTTATGACTATTAATGGGCACAAGCCATTCAGTAGCCTTTTTGAAAGGACGGACATTTTTAACAACACATTGTGATGTATAAGACAAGAATCAGCTCTTTTTCATTTAAAATTGTCTAGAATTAATCAACTTTTAATTACTTGTGTAGTAAATCTTTAAACAATAATAATTATTTGATTTTTCTCAGAAGACGCCACAACATGTGTTTGGGCACTTCATATTACATTAATGTTATTTCGTGAACGTTTTCTACGAGAATTAAGAATTGAGCTTCAAAAGAATTATTCTGAGTAAATTGAAAGTAACATCACTACTAGGTATTCTTGCATTAACACGCAATTTTGGTTTCTTCAGTCTTTTTTTGATAGTTTCTTTGGATTATGCCGACCTCAACCCTATAGTATCATTCAGATGTGGATTTTTTGAGCACACAGGATACTCTGCAAAATTGTTTTACAAAGATTTTGAGTGATTCTCCAGTGATATTAATACTAATAAAATACTGCTTACAATCACAGCATCAAAAATATCTCCAATTGCATTCATCATTATATTTTAGAACATTTTTCTCACAGAATCACTTCTGTCTTGCCCGCATTACGCCTGCTCTTCTTTCCTGCACTTACCTGTAAGTTTCTTGTTTGTTTCTTTCTGTTTGTTTCCCGTTTGTTTCTTTTTCTCCTCTTTTTCTTGATGCATATTCTGTTTTTATCTTTATGTATCCACTTCTGACATTTTTGTACCACCCTTTCCCATCTCATTATTTCTTTTCTTTGCCTCTCTTTTCCCATTTACATCTCTCCCGCTTTCCTGCATTTCCCATTAATTTCCCTCTCTTCTCATTAACACCTCTTATTCGTTGTCTTTCTATCCTCTTTACCCCTGTTCTTCTTGTCTTTTTTGATTTCGACGCACTTTTGACCACCCTTAACTGTTGCCTAATTGATAGTGGTGGAGCAGGTGAGGTTGGAAGAGGCAAGGTTGAAGGTGAAACCAGAAGGGGGGAAGAGCAGGATGGGGAGACTTGAAGGGTAGGTTTGACGGGTGATTCAGAGGGTGTACTTCTCGAGGCGATGGAAATGGTGTGGGCAGGAACGAGAGCGATAGTTGAAAAGGAGGACGAGAACGAGGACGAAAACGAAGGTGATGGTCAAAGGTCGTAGTGAGGGCAAATAACACCTCCCGCTTTTGTGCTCTTTCCTTTCCTTTCCTTCCCCCTGATATATTTTATTCTATCTCTCTTCCTTCTAGATATTTTTCTCGTCTATTCTGGCGCATGTCAGTCCCGCGTTCGCAGTTGCCAAACAGTGACAGTGAAGGGGCGGGGCAGAGTGGAAGAGGCAAGGATGCAGACGGAAACCACACGAAGTGGGAGGAGGGCGGGGGCGGCAGGGCGGGGAAAGGCTGAAAGGTGATGCAAGGTGTAAGGGACGTAGTGTGGGCAACTTAAGGTGGGGAAAAAATGGGCATAGGCGGAGAAGCAGGCCGTTGTTTTATTGATTGATTCATGCTTCCGGGTGCGTCAACTGCTATGGTCATTAGTCTCGTAAGTGTAATTATTGTTTTAATGCCTGTAAGAGTCTGTTATGCTTCCACACTGGATGGTGAACTGCGGCACTGGTCTACGTGATGGTTTGGGAGGTATTTCTCCCCCTGGTATCTATCCTAGCAAGGATTACTCCAGCTAGGATACACTAAAAACTCCCAACTGGTCTCCTGACATGTGTGGTGAAGTGCATGTATATGTAAATGTGTGTATGCAAGGGGTGCGGATTGTGTTGTGTTCCAGAAAACTCTGAAAACAAATCAAAAATACCTAATGTAAACCAGTTTATTACAAATGGACACACGCCCCTTTGCAGGTGAAATCCATACACAAAGTAATGTCGCGGAATAACCGAGAGATGTTACAGAATAACAGAAACGAGCCAAACAATTCAAAACTGTCGCTAGTTTGCTCGCAGTGACTCTACTTATTTGGGGAGCAAGCTCCGGGTGGGCACCTTGTCCATTTCAATCTATCGGCACCCCTTCTGGCGATGTATCATCGTCATGCCAAAGCCGAATCACGCCTGCGCGCAGCCTTTCCACTCAACACCTACGTCGGGCCGCTCCGCTCCAAATGACAGAACTACGAGCCGTTTCATTAGTTAGAGTTCTTGTGTGTTTATGTGCCTCTCTTGCACCGGGAAGAACCCCTCCCCAAACACCCATTAGGTATCGAGCCACTGCCACGACGAAGCCAAGAGCCCAGCAGACGAGCACTCGAACTCAGGTCCGAGCGGCTTGGGGCTCTCTATCCCTTCTGCTCACCGCAGTAGTCTTTAAACTATATACGTGAGTATCGCCGGGTAGGGTGGGCGCGCGGTGTGGCGATACAAGTGAGAACGACGATGACGCGGGCTGAAGACGATGGCACTGATACGAACGACGGCCAGAGCGGCGTGGCGTTCTGGCGGAGGCGTTGACGTCGTCGGTGGTGATGACGAGGCGGGGCGGGGTGGTGCCTGGTGCGTGCAGGGCTGGGCCGGCGCGCAATAAATATTTATTCTCCGGGTAATAAAGCTGAAGGCGCCGCCGCCGAGCGCCGCCGCAACTGCGCCGATAAATCGCCACGAAGGCGCCCCGCGCACCACGCACAGCGCGGAGTGCGCGCGCGCGACACGGGGCGAAACGGGGAGGAATTGTGTCTCACACTGTTATCACGATGGCAAGCTACAAGAACAAATCTTGATGAGAATTTTTACTTCTTAATGTTACAATAATATTTATTATTATTATTATTATTATTATTATTATTATTATTATTATTATTATTTGCGTAAAGGCCATTACTGAGCACGCTACACGATTCCAGGAACTCACAGTTCCTGGGTCTACACCATTAGCAACTGCTGGAAATTCAATTTCAAGCAAAGATGACTTGTACAATTAAAGACAAAATTACTCCAGGTGGTCGATCCACCCACCCCAAAGTGGCAACCATGCGTTCGGATTGTGGAAAGCGTGAATTTATTCGACAGAGTGAGCGCGAGTGCTCTGGTAAACGTCCACGGAAAACACACGCTTACATTGGCACTTTTAACATTCAGACACTTATTCAAACAGGAAAACTGCACAATCTCGCAACAAAACTCACGAAGCAGAAAATCCAAATTCTCACCCTGCAAAGAACACGCTTCACAGATTCAAAAACGACAGACTACAATAACTACAGTATCTTCAAAAGTGGAAGGAATGAGAGAGTTGGCAAGAGAGCAGTACTGTTTGGCATGTCTTTCCTTGTAGATAAAATAATATTCGATTCAGTACAATAAGTAAAATCTGTCAACAATCGATTGATGACTATGAGGATCAAATACACAAACAAAAAGTACACCTTTTTCAACATACACGCACCAAAAGATGGTGACAATAAAAAGGAGCCCGACGAAACAGAAAAAGTCTGGGAAGAACACAAAATGGGATAAGTGGAAAGTTGCACCAGAGCAACCAAAACAAAAACAATACAGATCAAAGTGGTCGGAAGAACGTGAACAAGCTTTCACAGAAAGAATGAAAGCATATTGAAAAAACAAGAAGAACCCAAAGAAAAATTTAATCTCTTGCTTAGCATCTTCCATTTGTAGGGGAGAATTCGCCAATAATATTAATAATTATAATAATAATATTGTTATTAATATTATTAAGCAGAAGAATGATTTAACATTAAGAATTACAAAGTCTCATTAAGATTTGTTCTTTTAGCCTGCAATCGTGAGAATATTGAGATACAATGTCTCCCTGTTAAATGATGAGTGCGATTAAATATATCCTTGGTATTAAAACGATAAAAACCTTATTTGCTTTGCCGCGTGTGATAGGGAAAAGCGCTAGTAATTATTGCTAATGCTTGTTACCCCCTGTGCGAACTTAGTGTTATCAGAACTGATCTTAGGGTATTGCGCATGATCCTAGAAAAAAAGCATGATTCTCGCCGCCTCCCTAGTCAGAGAGAATGATCGAAGACGACTGAGAATGAAAAACGAATAAATATTTGACAGAGCACAACATTGTCAGAATACAATATAGAAAAAAAAAAACTTTTCAAGGATTTGCTGCAGGAAAACACTGGTGACCATGCGACATGGATATGCGACGACAAATATGACAGAAACCGCGAGTCGTGGAAGAGGGAGACGAAAATAGCCCTGAGGGATACCGCCGGCCGCCAGGATCGCACTGACGCAATGTATTACCTTGGAATATTTATTGACCGCAGAGCCAAACGCCATTTATAGTTGCACGGAATCAACGCCACTGAAAATAGATTCAATATTAACAAACCACGTAGGCTAAATATAACCACAGAAACTCCAGGAAGATAAAAGGGATGAGGTAGCAATGTGAGAAGTCGCATGTGCGGGGGACAGCAGCGGTCAGCAGAACCACGGTTGAAGTGCGAAGAGGCGGCGGCGGTCGCGAACGCGGTGGGGCGGGAGCCTCATGCAATAGAAGGGTAAAGTCACCTAGAATCTAGAGGTTGTCAATCGGCTGAGACACAGCGGTTGCAGGCATAGTCATGTACAGGTAAATTATACGATGTATAACTGTGACACAAGTATTAATGTAACCCTTACAGAACTGTAGGATACTAGGAAGCAGGTCCTAGGAATCCGTCCGTAGGAAGTAGGATACTAGGAAGGTGTTCACGCGGTCAGCAGAGGAGGCAAAGAGTCTGCTTGTAATAGTTTTTATCTAAAGGGCCAGTGACTGCAGAACAAAGCGCAATGAACTAGATGCGCATCGCCAAATATTGGATTGATGTTAAAATAACCGCATGGATGAAAGTATATTTCAAGTACTCCCCTTACTCGGAAAAGAAGACTCACATCAAGCCACAACAGAGGCGGGTGATAGAAATTGCGAGAGTTGGAAAAAACAGTGGGCGGTAGAGGCCGCAGAGTCCCTCAGAGACTTAGGCGGTCCCCGGCTCGGCAGAGAGGACACACGCGCCCGCGTCGGCGGTGGAAGCGGCGGGGATGCGTGGGCGGAGCCGCGAGGACGTCGAGGGCAGCGGCCGAGGGCCTCCACATTAACGCAATTAAGCGACGCACTACGCGCTGTAATTCGTGGCTCGACCGCCCGCCGCGCTGAAGTGCGCCGCCCTGCCGCTCCCAGCCGCCACGGCCCCCCGCTCCAACCCGGTCCACCCGGTCCACCGGCTCCACCCCGCTCACCCCGCTCCACCCCGGCTACCCCGTGCCCGGTCCGACCCAAAACTGCCCACACCCAGGGCGACGACCCACCCACGTCCGTCCTGGCCTCGTACTCGCAAACCCTCCTCCGTTTCTCCTCCCCATCGCACCCCCAGGCCATCATCAAAGTCCTCACACAACCCGCCCCTCCAAGCGCGGCCTAAGTTAATCTCACCTCCTGGCCCACATCTGCGCATCCCTGCCACCTTGTTGCGGATCCTATCGTTCCTAACCCCCGTCACGTTCAGCTTGCCCCTGTCCAGCCACGGGCTACATCACACTCCTACCCTCCTGGCCCCTCTTATGCACCCGCCCCATATCCTGCTCGCGGACGCTTCTACTCCGCTCCATCTTCACCCGCGCCCCCGTCTCCTGCCCACTCCTTTGCCCTCGCCAAGACACTACTTCAGCCTTACCCACGCACCGACCCAGCCTCCTTACTGCCCCACCCCAGTCCAAGTCCCGGCCGTAACCTCGGCACCCCTGCCCTCCCGGTTCTACCCTACCCTGTCTCCGCCCTCACTCCACCCGTGCCTCTGCGGACTCCTGCCCCGCCCACCCCTCACCCCCCTGATAGCCTCCAGGCAGGCGGTGACCGAGCACCCAAGAGCCGGGAGGTCGCCGCCGTCGGGTCACGGGGACATTCTTGCTGCGGGTATATATACGGAGCAACTCGCGCAAACACGGCCGGCCGGAAATAGATTACTACCCCAGAGCCCCAGTTCCGAGGGTGTTGCGAACGCGCTTACGAGTAATACGCCGAGAGAATGGTGGGTGAGTTACTCACAGAGTTGTGCACACCATGTAAGAAAAGTTTGGAGTGCATTTTGCAAAATTGCAATGACAGTTTTCGTGATTGTTGTTTTGAGAAAGTTCCAAGAATTTCCGACAGAGAATTTTGAAGAAAAAATATACATAGAAAATATTTGGTGTTTTTGAAAGTAATATTTATGATCAGAATTTCACTTGTAACATATTCACAACACAACACAACATATTCTCCTATTTAAATTATGCGACATAGACTTGATATTTACCTTAACTCTATCACATTATAAAACTGAAATAATGACATGGGATCTCAGACTGAGTTAAAAGTAAAATTGAAACCTCTTACATTGCTATTTCAATTAATGAGTTTGTTTTCTAGATGATAGATTAGATATGTTTATTATTTCTGTAGATAGGTTTATACATCCAGGTAGCAGAACACTGCAATTAACATACTACAATTAGGAATATTGATACAATTTAATTTTATGTCATTTTAAGACAATAATTACAGTAATAATAATAATAATATAAAAAATAAAGCCAATAATAACATTAATTACATTTTATGACTGTTCTGCACAGATATTTTAACTGATAAGTACACATTTTAAATACACTGCACTTCATTTTACCTCACCACACTTGCACTTCACTTCTCTTTCCCTTCTCCATTGCACTACACTTCACAACAAGTCACGACACTCCAATTCAACTACTATTTTGAATATAATTGTATATTTTATAAAGCAATGCATTTAATATTAATTTACACAATACTAATAAAAACTATGCCGATCCGGTGGCCGAGATCGCTAATGCAGTAGTGCTGTAGCGAGCTCGTACCGAAAGATCATGGGTTCGAGTCTCGCCTCGGGCATGGTTGTATTGTGTTCGTCCTTTCACCTCCTATCATCATCATCATCATTATTATCATCATATCAGGGAAGGTAACGGGAAACCACCCGGAATAATTAATCCCAAGAAAACCCGTTATGGGTCACCTAACTTCCGTATATGGAAGATAGGACCAAAGAAGAATAATAACTATAACAATAAAATAATAACTATTTTAATAAGCCTAACTTACTCATTAATAAATTGTATAAATGTCCTTGGTTAATCTACTTTTAAAACTTTGTACACCTAGAGGAAATGGTTTCATGGCTATCACAGGCAACGTATTCCAGTCCGCTATTGTTCTATTTGTGAAGGTAAATTTTCCGACATCTGTTCTCTGAGGTCTGAATTGAATATTGTGCTTGTGTTCCCTTCTACTAAAGTAAGTGGGTATATCAAGTCGGATGAAAATATTTTTCAAAGCTGTATAACCGGCATACGCTTTGTACTGGGCGCAGTGTCTTGCCTAAACCCTCCTGATTTCTTGAGACTCACGTTCTACTTTCTTCCTATTGCTGCGCAACGTAAGTTTACACGCTCTTCTTTGTACTCTGTTCAAATATTCCTTTTGTGAATTTCTATAAGAGCCCCAACAAATCGCCGCACATTCCATTAATGGAGGAACAAGAGTTAAGTTAGCTAATTCTCTCTCTTTTGCCGTACTGTTTTAGTATTTACATAGTAAAATGAAAAAAACCTTCAGGCTTTCCCTAGGACAAAGTTTACCTGATTTTCCCAAATCAATTTGCTATCAAAAATTATTCTCTGGCATTTACAAGACAAGACGCTTGGTAATTTTCGTTGCCTAAACGGTACTGAGTTTCAATATATATGAGGTCCCTACCAATCGTGAGATTTTTGCTTTTTGAACTATTTATTATTACGCTATTTTATAGCTAATCTATCTAGATCACCTGCCCCTCTGATTTACCCTATTCGTAAGCTGCTGCCTCTCGAATCCAACACGACGCTCCAGTCCTCTTTTACTTCCATCTTGTTCCCTCACCTGCCTTATATTTCCTTCGCCCTCTCTTCCTCTCTTCTATTCTTCGTTCCACTATTATAAGCGCCCACCTCTCCTCTTCAAATCTTCAATTTGTTTCTTAGTACAATTCTCCACTTAGCCTTTCTGTTTTGTCTTTCTTCAGTCCTAACCCTTCCTGCTTCCTCATGTATCTTTCTAATATTCACTATCACGACTCATTTTTTTCAGTTGATCTCTGAACTTCAATTCTTATCTCATGCTTACCGACAGAGGTGGCTCAGGGCATCAACTGATGTCACTGAAGTGTCTTTGATCGGGACATCCTAGTTTCGAGTCCCGACGGTGGCAGGATTTTAGACACTAGCTAGATAGCTAGGTCGAGTTCAGACGCTGCTTGGAGAAACATTCTTCCTGACCGGCTGCTCTGATCAGTACTTTTCCGTAGTTTCCCCGATCAATGCCAAGTGAATGCCGAAGCAGTACCCTTAACAAACAAGCGTCGGATCGCGAGCGAAGGTTCCTTCTCATTCCTTGCCTTTACACACACTTACACTTGCCTGCAGTACAATACCACACATGTCGGGAGGCCGACCAGGAACATAGAGCTTGCCCCGGCTGGGGCGGTGCCTCGCGAGGGGAAATACCTGCTGGGGGAAAACTTCGCTAGGCGCAGTAGGTCGGCGCCGGATCACACCATCTAGCGGGGTAAGATCACGACCACCCCGAGGATAAACCATGCACTATACATATAGGACTAATGACCTCGTCAGTAGACGTGCCCGGAATCACCCAATCAACCAAACAATCATTATTAATCAAATATTTCCTCGTGCCAAATATTAGTTCGCTTCCTTAACACTGCCAGGACGCATTTGTACAATTGTCATTTCTTAGCCTAGTGGTATCGGATCCCCTAAACAACCCTTCACTTGCCGTCCTTACTTGCCCTCTAGCTACGAACCTTACACAGCTATTCTTGCCGTCTCTGCGCCTCGTCCACCTCTATATCCGCCTCGTTATATGCCCTTCTTCATTATTCCTTAACTTATTTCTCCTTTTTTTCGTTCTGCTCACCCCTTTTTCCACTTGATCTTATCCTTTCTTACGTCTCATTTTTGTCACAACTCGTCTCCGCTTTGTGGCACCCGTTATCGCCTCTCCTTCCCGACACTCAATTCACCACATTCTTCTCTGTTTTTCTATCCTTTCACTCCTTTCCTTCTCACTCCTTGTCGCCTCTCTTAACCTCCTACTATCGACTCTTTTCGTCTTTCCTCGTATCGTCTGCGCACTTCCCGTCACTTCAGCCTTTTTATTCCCGCTTGAATACCCTCTTCCCCCTCCGTTTACCAGTCCCCCTGGCTCCTCCTGTGGCACACTGCTCCACTAAACCATTTGCAACGCCATCCCGTGCATGCCCTCCACGCTGTCACCGCACCTCCTCCTTCTCCCCGCCGCTAGCCACCCCGCCCTTCGCCGCCACTTGGCCGAGGGCCCGCTTTCTTCATTATGTGCTGGGCGGACGCGCTGTAAGAAGGCAGCGCAATTCGACTACGCGCACAAGAACGGCGGGTTAATCCGCGCGCGAGGACGAGGAGAGTAACAAACACAGGCCCAGTCGGTGCGAGCGGTCGCGAAGCCGGGAGGAGAGAGGGGAGGCGGTGACGGTGGCGAAGAAAGGAGGCAGAAAAAGCAAACAGGCGGAAGGAAGAGAGTGTGAGAGTGCATGAGTTAGTGTAGGGTGAGTGTGTATGTAAAGGTAAGTTAGTGTGTGAATGTGTGTAAGTGTTTGTGAGTGCGTGAGTGATTGGGAATGTGCGAGTAACTGCGAGTATGTGTGTGAGATTTTGTGTGTGTGTGAATGAGTGAGTGTGGGTGTGTGAGTGTGTGTGAGTGAGTGTGTGAGTCAGCGTGTGTAAAAGTGAGTGAGTGTGAGTGAGTGGGTGTGAGTGAGTGGGTGTGTGTGGGTGGGTGTGAGTGGGTGTGAGTGGGTCTGAGTGAGTGGGTGTGAGTGGGTCTGAGTGAGTGGGTGTGAGTGGGTATGTCAGTGTGTTTGAGTGTGTGCGTGTGTGTGTGAGTGTATGTGTGTATGAGTGTATGTAAGAGTGTCTGTAACAGTGAGTGTGAGTGTATGTAAGAGTGTGTGTAAGAGTGAGTGTGAGTGTATGGGAGTGTGTGAGTGAGAGTGTGTGAGTGTGTGCGAGTGAGTGAGTGTGTGAATATGCTGTACTAAATATACTTGGTTTTCGGGCTCGTCAACAGCTAAGATAATTAGACGCGTGGGCGCAGTGGGCGTTATAGCCTCCAGGGGGCCATATTCTCGCAACCCATCTCGGAAGGACATTAATAGTTCACTGTCGTTTGTGTCAATAGATTTTGAGATACACTATTATCTTTTATCCTTATTTCTAAAAGTGTGTGGTGAAATGCATTTCCAGAGAATAAGCGTGCAAAAATATCTAGAATTGCAACATCTTTGCATTGTAATTTCCTTGACAAATGACGTCACGGACATGAGAAATAGATGCTGAAACATTCAGTCAGCCGTTGCATGGTCGTGTGACACAATGGAATGCTCTGTGTATATAACGTTTTTAGTTATTGTTTGTTTAGTTAGTGTATAAAGTGTTTGTGGAGCAATTAAAGATATAAGTGCAACAGAGATTTCCTTTTATTACATGCTTAACCTCGACATCATGATGCCAGAACGAAATTCTACATTGGCGGTTATCTCCTTTCAACAGCTGTTTCGAGAGCGGCTTCTGGCGGCTGGCGGCGACCTTTTCGAAGAGTGAGTTTATTATAATACGCTATTGTCTCTTGCATGCAAAATGATAATTGAACTCATTTGTACGAAATGTAACCCGTAGGTATGTTCTTGTTATATCCCATCGGTAGGTTTGTTTCACTCATTGCGTATGTTCTATCGAAATATCGTATAAAATAATAAGAGACCTAACGATGCTGTTTTTTTTTACTGTGCTCCAAACTGTAATCCTCCGAACGAAAACGTACACTAACGATACGTGTTATAACCCTATCTGAAATGTTAGTAATTTATGTTTTAGATTATTTGACGCCGTAAATACTACACAAACATGGCGAATATTAGTGTTCCAAATGACAAAAACGAGTAAAAGGAATCGCTACATGTGACATTTACGTGCTACATGTTAGCAATTTTCCATAAGCGCCATTGTGAGCAATGAAATCAGGAAGACAATCTGTGGCACGAAAGGAAAAAAAATGTTGAAAATTGAATGAAGTGTTGAACCTTCAGAACATTGAATTGTTACGGAATGAAGAATCATTCGTTAATTATCAATGTTATCAAATCCAATCTCAAACCACGTAGGTATCAACTTCTACACTATTTTTTAAATACTTACTACTTCTGCACGTAAGTGCATTGATAACGTATGTGTCTTTTGAAAGAAAATGAGGGAACAGAATAACTTGTTCTTTGCATATTTGACGCAAGACGTAGAAGTTGATTTCTTGTGTGAGGAGGATCACACGGTGTAGCGAGTTGATTTATTGTTTCATTTCGTAATTCAGTGCGTAAAAGAATAAGACCCGATTGTTTAAGTGTACTTTTAAATATGAATAGTGTTTGTTGTTTTGGCCTATCTGTAGTAACGGACAAGCGAGGGAATAAATACATTATTATGAATAATCTGTGCTACACAGTAGAAGGGAATGTGTCTATGTCGTCGAATATAGAAGCAAAACTAACTCAATTGATTTCGCTGATATTTTTCCACTTTGTTCTTATTAGTATCTGAAGTTCTTATTAATATCGGTTTGAATTAAATTGGACATGTAGAAGCGTTGTTTTTTTCACAGTTAATAGACGAGGTGGGCTCTATGCCGTTTTCAGAGGACCGTGCTTCAAGTGCTATCTATGAAAATATTGTTGAACTATATGCCTACTCCGACTCATAATATCGAATAATATGCAATAACTTGTAATCTAGGAAGCAGGAAGACTAAACCAAATGTTGGCACAACATTGTTCGAATATCTGATTTTTAATGTGCAGTGTAATTTAGTAAGGTGTTGTTAATACGTAGTTAATCGTAGTTAATTGAATAAATGGATTTTGAACTTGACTTGTGTTTGTTTAATACACTGTAACAGCGAAAAATTGCCGGGTCTGGTCCGCTAGTAGTGCTTAATGTCTTAGAGAACGGCGTAACCTCACACCGAAGCCTCGCAACAATTCGTCCTTCCGAGCTGACGGGTCTAAGTGCAGCGTGCACTCGATGGGCTAAGGGTGAGAGCAATAGCTCCAAAAAGCGCGTGGATTAAGCTCGGGCCGCTGCTGCTGCTGCTGCTGCTGCTTCATCGTCGGCACAAGAAGCGCTGCGTTTTCGGCGCATGTACACAACAAGCGCCCTCACCACGGACCAGGCGCCGCCCCGGGTCACGACTTCTGGGAAACTGTCTCGCCCTACGATGAGCATTTTGTCCCCAAGGTTACGAGCTTCCACGTGGATGTCAAATAGGAGTATTTGCTTCTGAAATGGTTAATAGAATTTGTGTAGAAATAAAATGTCGGGCGATGCAATATTAATTGATTTATAAACTACTGCAATGTATTCGTTATAAATAATATATATGTTAACATGTTGTAATGTTAGTTTTACTTCAGCCTAGTTTAATAAGATACAACTTCGATTATTTTCGTATAACGTGAAAAATAGTGAAATTAAGAGCCATGTGATAAGCTCAAATATCAGTTATTTGCTCTCTGAAAAAATATTTATTTCTATATTGATATCATCAATCAACAGAAATTATATTTTTTCATACACGCTTTAATTTTGTAATGTATTAAGACTGGGAAAATGTTTTTACATCTTTCAATTAAATTGCATGACCATTGCATTCGTACAGATTGCAGATGAACCTTCGAGATATTTTGCATTTCAGAAACTGACTCATCTTACAATTATTTAGCCTTCGGGGCTAGGAGCTACGCCGCCGTAGTCAAACGAGAAAAACGACTCCTAAAAATATGAAAAAAATGCAGTAATTATATTTGTAATGATTTATTAGTAGTGATTAGTATTTTTCGTGTATCTCAGTATAAATGTGTTTTTTTTCAATTATATTTCAATAACTTTTGTAATTGCATTAATTTTTTTTCTACATTTGATATGAAATAAAACGTAATTTCTAGTGTTGTAGACATTTTTATGTGCCATTACAAATCCACAAAAAAACATTAATTACCAATGGTTGTTTAAGCAAACCGAAAAAATATTTTTTTCATAAATGTAGTGTTTTAGTAATAATTTAATTAATAATTATTTACAAACAAAGTTATTACTTGAATTTCTTCAAAGTAATTATCATTTTTGAGTTTCAAACATTTGTAAGAACATTTTTTAACGCTTCATTCTTTTTAAATATTATCTCGAACACCACATAAATCATTTCGAACTTACTGAATTGTGGATAGAAAGTTCTATATTTCTCTTCTCAGCACTCATTTCAAGATAAAAATTTCCACACATTTAATTTACATTTAATCAACAACAGAACAGTTTCTTCTGTTCCCCAAAACTCTAGCAGCCAGACCATTTTATACAACCTACCGTAAGACCTCAAAAACCATCTCAATAATTTCCGGTACCGGGAAGCTCCAGACATCGCCACAAGCGCTTTTCCAGCTCGGTGGAGTACGTCTCCACCACAACAGCTGTAATCTGCACGCATCCGACGGCAGGCCCAACTTTGGCTCGGCGGACGGGAGTTCTTTTAAAAAGCAAATCCCTCGCTGCTGGCAGCGCACACGTTTGTGCCCCGCAGGACGCAGAAAGGCTGGAGCGCAGCGCGGCGCAGCGAAACGGAGCGCAGAAGCACGTGTAGAGAACGCGCGGGTAGCGGCGGCTTCCGACGAGGCACGTTAAAGCCTTTGGATATAATAAAATGGCACGTTTGTTTTTGTAAATTAAATGGTCCCCAAAATCTGTTGAAAAGATTTTAAGATAGTTTTCAATGAGAAATTTCCTGTATTCAAAAGTCTTATTACATTTCAAAGCGATTACAAAATTATAATTATAAAAATAAAAATCAGTTAAAAAGAATTTAAGATAGTTATCAATGAGAAATTTTCTGTATTCAAGAGTCTTATTGCATTTTTAAAGCCGTTAAACAATTTTAATGCCATTGAATTTGGTAGAATATTTAACAGAAGGCATATTATTTCAGGCAGTAGTCGGTATTCATTAATAAGGAAAAGTGAAATAATACACCTTAAAAAGTATATGGGATCAATATTAAATTTTCTTCGTGTAGAAAACTCAAAAAGTTGTGACTATAAATTATAACATCCAAGCCATTATTATTTTGTGTGGGTGGATTTCTTTTGAAGAGAAAATTCATGTACTATTCAACATTTCAAAGCGGTTAAACAATTTTCATGGCATTGAATATGGTAGAAAATTTAACAAATAGCGTAATATTTCAGGCAGTAGTCGGTTATCATTAATAAGAAAAAATGAAATGATAGACCTTAAAATAGTATATAGAGATCAATATTAAATTTTCTTTTCGTCGAAAACTCATACAATTGTGACTATAAATTCTGTCACCCAAGCCAATATTATTTTGTGTGGGTGGATTTCTTTTAAAAGGAAATCTAATGCGCGGTACGTTGCCAGCGCAGTAGATTTGCAGAACTCAGAAACGCGTGTGTAGGCACTCCTTGACGGAGAACAATAGAGCGGAATCGAGCGTAGAACAACGTGCAGCTGACGTGCAGTAGAGGATCTAAATGGCGGTCCTTGGAGTGACATTCAAGGCTTCGGATAAAATAAAAAGTCGTGTTAAGTTTTGTAAATAAAATTC
The DNA here is from genome assembly GCA_017312745.1 of Gryllus bimaculatus. Taxonomy (NCBI): domain Eukaryota; kingdom Metazoa; phylum Arthropoda; class Insecta; order Orthoptera; family Gryllidae; genus Gryllus; species Gryllus bimaculatus. Next base: position 4,048,490 of record BOPP01000037.1, read on the forward strand.
GGTCATAAAATATCGCACCAAAATATTTTGAACCTTTTTTAAAAATGTCTTATTGTATATTTGTTCAATCTTCAGGGGTTGCGTATTAAATTCATGTGAATAGACGAAGTATATTTGAGACAATTCGTTATAATATTTAAGCCAAGACTATTTTGACTTTGAAAGACTCCTTTTAAAACGCATAGCTCGGTACGCTGCCAGTGTACTCGCTGTACGCGTCGCAGGAACACCGCTGTGCGCACTACTCGGAGCTGTACAACGAAGCGGAATCAAGTGCAGAAGAGCATCGGGTAAAGTGCGGTCGCCTAAGCGCTAGCACGTGGGGGGACACTTAAGTCTCTTCCGTTGAGAGACATTAAAGCCTTTAAACAGAATGAAATATAACGTTTCTTTCGATGGACATTTTCTGATGTGACTACGTCATGTGGAAAGACTTTTAAAAAAAATAGTTCCCAACAAGAACTTATATTTATTCGAAGAATAAAAAGTTACTTGAAGACTGGAATTACGTAGCTCGTAATTCCAGTATATTTAAGTATAGAAAAACTCTTTCCCCTATGACAGTTCTTAATACGAAATTGTAGACATAAAAATTACATGTCAACTTTCCATGAAGTATCGCCGTCATGAATTATTTTTAATTATTTTTCATTGCATAATTAAGTAAATTGGTGATGCAATATAGTTATAACAGCATTTTATGACTGGAATATAAATCATTTTAATTATTTTTTCCAACAAGTCCTAGTAAACAGATAAAAATATGAGATGATGACGATTGTTACTACAAAATTAATAACTACAGAAGAGTATCCTTTTGTTTTGACAATCAATAAGAATGTTTTTCCTCAAAATTCTTTATTTTTCATACACGACTTTTCGCGTGTTACTTACACTCATCTTACGATGTATAGTTAAAAAAATAATAGACATGTTTACATCTGGAAATTTAAAAAAGACAAACAAAATTTCAAAGATAAGGAATAAAATAAAAGCACTTAATATAAAAGTTTCAAAGAAAAACGAAAATCAAAACCTCTACATTACTACTTATTTTTTCACTTATACATGTTTTTTTAATAATTTTCGTTTGTACTGGAAACGTGAACGAGTTGACAATATCTACATTTTTAACTACCACTGCAGCCATATTTCTCACTCAAACATTGCGGGAAACAAGTTCGTCGTGAGGGTTCTTTTTCGCGAAGCAAATTCATCACGATGCAACGCTGCGTCACATTCGAAAGAAAGAACACGCCGATGCTCACCCTCATGTACTTCTGCCCCTACCCGCCTCGGGCTTCCCTACCTTTCGCCCACCTGCCTCTTCTCGCTCCCTCCACTGCCCCTTCCAACCTGCCTCGCCCCATCCCCACCCTTCCCCAACCCCATTCTTTCACCCCTCACTGTCCCTCACCTCCCTCCTCGCCCTTCCTGCCTCGTCCAACGCCCTGCCGCCCCTCCCTCCCGTCCAACAGCTCTTCCCATTCCTGTATTTTCCCATTCCCATCCCTTTCTCCTCCCCTTCCCATCCCTTTAGCTTTGTTATTTCCCTCTCCTCTCCGTTTCCCTCTGCACTCCATCCACTCCTCTACCCCATCACACCCCTCCCCTTCTCTTCCCCTCTCCTTCTCGACCCCCCTTCCTTTCCCCTTCTCACTCATCCTCTTGCCCTCCTCTTTCCCTTTCCCTCACCTTGCCTTTCTGCCCCATTCCATCCTTTTCCCTCCCTTTCTCGTTCTTTCCGGCTTTCCCTTACATTCTTCTTCCTCTTCCCCACCATTCTCTTCGCACTTCACCCTTCCCACCCCACATCGCTCCTCCTCTTCTTATTTTGCCCTTCCCTTTCCTACCTCGCAGATTCCCACCCCTCCTAGCTCTGCCCTTCATGTACTCGTCTCGCTGCCTCGTCTAACCGTTGCCTCAGTCCGTCGCCGCTCCGCCCGCCCTTCCCAGCGCTTCCCGAACAGCGGCGCAACCGGGCGCGTTCTGCGGAATTTCTGCGTCCGTGCGTCGCGCAGCGCTGCGCAACGTGGAGCGGTGCGGAGCTCGCAGCCTCCGCGGGCGGATTCGCCCTTCGCCCACGCGACTCTCAGCCTCTCAGGGCTTTGGGAAATATTAGCCGCTGGCGGCGCTGTGGGGCGTTGGCCTCTCTGCGAGGGCGAAAAGAACAGGAGTGGATCGTTCGTGAAGTTGTGAATAAGAACTAAAATAAATAAAGAGGAGGGAAGGGGAGGAGAAGACGAAACGGTGTGAAATAGAGATAAAATGAGAGAGAGAGAGAGAGAGAGAGAGAGAGAGAGAGAGAGAGAGAGAGAGAGAGAGAGAGAGAGACGAGAGAGAGAGACGAGAGAGACGAGAGAAATGGCGAAAATTGGATTTAAAAGGAACGTGACGCTTAAAGAGAACATTTTATAAAAAGCTACTAGTTCCTCTTTTTTTAAGAATATTCGGTAAATCACCTATTATTTGCGATGAAGATTTTAAAAATGTCTGTCAAAATTACTGATCTGCTTTTTTTTGTTTTTGGCAGTTTAATGCAATAGAGAAATCTTCAGGAGTAAATAACATAATCAAAAACGTTGCATATTATGTAATGATTTCAAGGCTTTTGGTTCAGCAACATACTCCGAAGTTCGAAGTAAAGTGATGTGACATTTACTTATTCTTCCTACAAAAACTACGCGGTAGAGTATGCGTATATCACAGGCAAGTGGTACTGTTATCCAGCCCATCACTGGAGGAGTCAAATGACCAACGCCGGTACGTGAAGACTGTGGAAAAAACCATGCTGAAGTTTCATGTAGTATGGCGTTCTATCGACGTTCATTCTTATTTCAAACGCGTAGTTCCGTGCGGAGTTCCCCATCATTTTGACTGACAGACAGACAGACAGACAGACTGACTGAGACAGTTCAGGACAATAAGTGTCACTTCATTGTCTCTCGGGACGTCGTACGGTTGAAAAGTTCTGAAAACAGAAAAAGGGCAAAAAATGACCCCGAAACTATACATTTTTATCACCAATATGTCATGATAAACATTCATTTAGAAATTAGCTACGTCTAGAAGGCACCAATGAAAAAATGGCGTGTTATCACCAAACTCTGCTCGTTACGTAACTCCCTTTTTAGTGGTAATAGTTTCTGCTCGTGTGAAGTAAGTTTGCATTTTTCTTTTATTAATAGTGAAGTAGAATATTGTTAAATACGTTCAAATTTTTCTGCAATCCACAAAATATGTATTCACGGCCTACGAGTAGTTTTTGACCATTGGTTGGAACAAACTTAAGATTTTTACCTTTCATACGCTCAGAGTTTTCCACTGTGTGTCGACGGGATATTTTGCGTCCTCAGACCGTAACGCTGTGTGTCGTTTCTCGCATTAAGTTCCACGAACATCCTATGGCCATACATTTACATACGGTGCGCATAGAGACGGTTAGGGTCGACTTCATGGTGAACACGTTGGTGAAATCAGTGTTTCGCACGTGACAAATTCTCATTTACAAACAGCCCTTACTAATGAGCGTAAACAACCAAAATTGTCTCGAAAAAAACTCTCGAATTTTATTTTCCAAATGTAGAGCACACAGAACGACAAAGAAAATACTCTCTCGTACAACATTCCAATAAATTAAACATTAAAGAAAATAGTCTTCACGAATTCTACAATTCGAAGAATATAAAAAAGTTGTTGTTGTTGCCAACGCAACACTTGATTACAAAATAATTATTAGCGAGGCCGCTTCCTTGTAGCCTTTTTGGCGAATGACGTCTGTTGTGTTGTTTGCAGTATAAGAATTCACGAAATAATACGATTAATTATTTGCTGTTTCCAGTCAAAATTAAATCTGTTCATTTGTTGATGAATTTTTCCCAAGTTTCTGGGTATTTTGTGAAACCGTTGGCACCCTCACTTCCACACTCATAAAAATTAATATATAAATCAAGAATTAAAACCTGAATTATTTTATGTCATCAACATTCCCCAGACAATTATTTTCTTTCTCCACAACCACCATGTAACTCTAGCACCATTCGTGCCCCAGCAGCTTTTCACCCACCGTCAAGCGGACCACACCGATTCCCCTCCATCCCCCCTCCATCTTTCCAAATTATTTGCAGTTTCCAGTCAAAACCGAATCTGTTTATTCTTTATGAATTGTTCCCAAGTTGCTGGGTATCTAATGAAACCATTGGCACTCTTACTTCCACTTTCATAAAAATTAATATATAAATCAAGAATTAAAACCTTCCCCAGACAATTATTTTCTTGCTCCACAACCTCCATGTAACTAGAGCACCATCCATGCCTCAGCAGCTTTTCACCCACCGTCAAGCGGACCACGCCGATT
>BOPP01000037.1:4052897-4072142 GCA_017312745.1 Gryllus bimaculatus
CCACCCCTCGCGGCCCTCGCAACGAATCACGCGCATCTTTCGCGCGAGCGGTCGCGACAGCGCTGCGGGGGCGGGGGCAGGCGCGTGCCCCTCGACTTGATATTCCATTAGGTCTCGTCACCGCATCTCGGGTTTCAACGCTGTCGCCAGCGATTTGGGGCTCGGGGCTGCTAATGCACTCTTTGCACAATGCCCGCACCGCCCCGGAGGCTGGGTTCGTTTGTTCGGGGGGCGAAACCCGGGTTCTCGGCGATTTCGGATGGAATTTGACGTAAAAGCACTCGCGTGAGACAGGGGTGACAGGTAACTCTTGGGTGACAGGTAACTTGAGGTTAGTATAGGGAAAAATAAGCCGCCGGTAAAAATTAAAAGATGTGGATAAAATTGGAACTGTGAGGCCGCGGCTAGATTTTTGTTCGTTCTATATCCTTTCCTTAGGTCTTTAGTCTGGGCTAGCTTGTCGGTTTTGGCCCTCCACTTTGCAGCTGGCATTTCTTTGTTTAAAATATTTTTGCGAATTCCCTAAATTTCCGGTTTCTGGTTGAAGTATGATTTGCTGGTCTCTGAGACAAGTAACGTTAGTGGAGCATAATGGGCTAATTCCGTTCGGAATAATTTCAAAATAGACACCAAAATCAGAACTAAAAATTTTGTTGTAAAATTCGAATCCAAAACTTAAACCGAAATAATTTATTAATCCAAACCAGATTATTTGAAACGGTTTTGTGTTGGTTTTATTGCATAGGATAGTCAAGTATTAGGTTTTGCTGCTGATCATTTTAACGATTACACGCATAGAGAATAATAGATGAATAAATGAACATGAATATGATCACAGGGTACGCTTTTTATATTTTCTAGTTCTCTAAAGCGTACGTGACATCTATGACAAACGTAATATTTTCATTTTGTATGTGATTCTCTGGGGACATACGAAAGAATCTATCTCCCTTTATTATCGGTTTTGAATACGTAAGCCCCAAAACATTCATAAGGCCTCTAAAAATGTCCCAGATATAAAATTCATCACTACAAGATTGATAACAAAAGCAACTAGATATCAGTCAATCATACAGCAATTAATGATATCAATTGAAAATACAATAACTACATTTTTGTTTTAACAATCGTTGCTTTATCAGATATTTATCAACATGTAATGAACAAAATTTCACAATTGGAGGTTTAGTTCCTTCACATTTTTAATACACACAAGTAAAACACCTGCAGCATACTATAGAGACAAAGGATGTTAAAACGAGTAAAAATTCAAGTAACGATTTTAATTATATTTAATATAAAATATGTATGGCATAAGCATGCATTCATTTTCAAATATTATAAAATAACTAGATGGAAAAGTGACCAAATTACAACAGAAATGTGAATCCTCGAAATCCTCGCAATCCTACGCAAGTTGAGCGCTCCGGTCTATCGCAGCTTCAAAGACCGCTCTTGTTCGCACTCAGCGCTTCGATTGAACCGCGCGTGGAAACATCCGCTGTGCAGCGCGCGGAAAAGAGCAAATAAACGGCGCGCGCGGAGCGCACTCGCCGCTAATAATTTCGGATCATCGTCGCTGCGTGCCACTACAGCGGCGACGCCCCGCGCACGTCTTTTGCATGCGAGCGCCCACGCGCGCGATACCGCTACGATTCGTGTGTATGTGTGTGGAGGAGAATGTTGCTGTTGTGGTGGTGGGGACAGTGGGAGAGTTACCGCGGTGACAATGTTGACGGAAACGTAGAGCGATGACGGAGGAAATATTGCCGGATGTAGGAATTGCGGTGGCAATATTGCGTGCAGTTGTAATGGAAGCGTCAAAATTGGTGGCAATTTAATAGGTGACAGTATAGATGGCAATTACGATGTCGGTAACAGTGTTGCTGACAATTGAGATGTCGGTGATAGTGTTGCTGGCAATTAGGATGTCGGTGATAGTGTTGCTGGCAATTAGGATGTCGGTGACAGTATTGCTGGCAATTAGGATGTCGGTGACAGTATTGCTGGCAATTAGGATGTCTGTAACAGTGTTGCTGACAATTAGGATGTCGGTGATAGTGTTGCTGGCAGTTAGGATGTCGGTGACAGTATTGCTGGCAATTAGGAAGCCAGTGACAGTATTTCTAGCAATTAGAAAGTCGGTGACGGTATTGCTAGCGATTACAATGTCGGAAAAGGTATTGCTAGGAATTGGGATCATGGTGACAGTATTGCTGGTGGCGATTGGGGGATGTCGGCAATGTTGGTGGCGACTGGGATGTCGGAGACAATGCTGCAGGTAATTGGGATAGCGGTTGCAATGTCGCTGGTAATTAGAAAGTCAGTGGTAAATGCTCCTAGCAATTGTCAGAGAAACATCTAGTAGCAATGAGTAGTGTAGGTGTTATATCTGAGATGGCGACCATAGCAATAATGCGATGCTATACGGAGGGGTTAGCGACAATACTCATCTCGGTCGTATAGGCCAGGATTGTTTTGGAATCTTCACTGGCGATGATTTGATTTGGAATCTTCACTGGCGGGGATTGTGGAGGGGAGCGAGATGGGGATGTGGGTGGGGACGAAATGGGGATGTAGGATGTGAGAAGGTAAGTGTGTGAGTACGGACAAGAAGGAGAAGAAAAGATCGCTTGTGATCCGTGCCAGTTGTTGAAATGTTAGCATTCTAGAGGACGGCTCCTGGTAGCATTCTAGAGGACGGTTATTCACATCGTACTTTTCCTTCATTTATTCATTTTTCAATGAATAAATCAAGGAAAATGACGATTTGAATAACCGTCCTCTAGAATTCTCATTCCCGCACATGCATCGTACCAATATTTCTCATCTATCGTGAATAACACATTCCTAGGTGAAACATAATTCAAAAGTGTCCCTCCCGTACATCGATTCAACTGGAGGGTCGAAATGAGGGGGTGAAGAGCAGCAGTTCATGTTTACATGTGTAGCGCCCGCGCGCCTACTCGCCCGCCATCATTCCCGCAATGGTATTTCCATTCCTTCCTTCTCCCCCACTGGGCCCATCTGGTCTCTGTCAGTCGCCCTCTTACCCTCATCATTCCACACGCTACCCTCGCATCGGGTGATTTCGGCCAGTAGAAACGCTGGATTGAACTTGGAATTCGGGTAGAGTTTGTGTTTAAACGTGCGACATTCGAGCTGTTTCTCTAGGAAATTACTCGGTGTTTTTATGCAGTTTTACGTTTCCTGCTTTACACACACGTGTGTTTCGTTCACGATTGGCTGAGATTGGACCAGTTTTACACTCTGTGAACGCATTTGCGTGTCCCTTTTGTTTCTCTTTCTTTGCGCTTTCTAGTTTTATACTTGTAGAATTAGTAACCTTATTGTTCCTTGGCGAAAATCAGAAGAATGATTCCATGATCGGAATCATATTCCACTCCCGAAATTAGGACCTAGTCTTGAATCAAGCCACTGTCTGTAATGGCTAAGGGCAGTGGATGTCACTGCAATGTATCTGACCTGGAGGTGGTAGGGTTTGAGTCCGAACGGCGTCAGGATTTTCCAAATTAGTCAGATTCAATGTAGCTGCTATCTAGGGGAGAATTCTAGCAGCAGGCTGCTCTGATCGATAGTTTTCCGTAGATTTTCCGATAAACACCAAGACAACGACAGAACAGTGCCCTCACAAACGGGCCACCGGTTGTCCGCGCGATCTTTCCTTCCTCTTCCTTGCCCTATCCTCACACGCACTTACTCTAACATGCACTACACTGTCGCACTAATAGAAAGACGAGTCGGGTGTTTAGAGTTTTTCCGAGCTGGGGCGTTACCACACCAGACGGGTGATACCTGGTTCGAAGCCAGATCTCCGTCTCCATAAGGGGAAGAACACCGCCACATCCCGTGATAAAAGCATACACTACTACACGTATGGTATTAATTCACATAGCAGTTGAGGCGCGCGATAACGCGAAATAATCCTGATTATTTAAGAGTCAAGGAGGAATCGACCACAAAGTATATTACAATATAAATTGAATATAGAGAATAAAGAAAATACCGAAAAGACTAACATTTATTCATATGAGACAAAATAAAGTAGAAACGTTCTGTGTGACCACACTCCTACAAAGGATGGAAGACGATAGGATCACTAAAGTGGCCTACCAATATTGACCAACTGGGAAAAGAGATCCTGGTAGACTATGACAACGATGGAGTGAAGCCGGAACAGGCCTTCTGGCTGAAATCGTGAAAGGGAGAAGAGGTATAAAGAATAAACAGCCATACATGTGCCTCGTAATTTATTTAATGTTCAGTGACTCTACAAAAATGAAAATAAGTGAACAAATAGAATTAGGATATGGACTGAAATAAGCAGAGTAATACAAATGAACAATGTAAAACATACTGAAATAGCATCCAATCCACCTATCCAAATGTTTAATCCATTGCATGATACTCTGGAAGTTAACGATACCAGTCTTTTCTTAAAAACAAAACCCACTGTTTTGTATTGCCTAGCCCTCTCCTTCGCACATAAATGTTCAGTCACGAAAATGGAAAATAAATAAATATTATTTGGGTCACGAACATCAATTAAAATATCCTTTAGAGATAATACTATTGTAAATATATTATCTCTAAAGGATAGTCGAATCATTGTTAGAACAATTTGCTGTTGGTCACGGTCTCCAAGCATTTTAATTGCAACAATATAGATCACCCCAACATTCATCTATCTGTTTTTGCGACAATCCGTAAGCTTTCACGTCAGAAGGAAAGGTGAATTTAGTTGACTCGATATTTACAAAACCAATATGCAGAAAATCTGTTTTTCTGTATTCAAGTCTATCAGATTCATCGCCGAAAGAAACGTAGATTCAACGCACACAGCATTTAAAAAATCAATACTCAGAAGGTCAAAGAGGGAGCAGCGAGTGAACGAAAAATTAAACTCAACAGAGAATATTTGTGTGGAAAGACGAGGATATGGAATGTAATGTGGTTGGTCGGATATTGAAATACGTTAGGTAATATGTTCATAGCATCCATTCTGATCATGAAAATAATCTCTTTTAATTTATTTAAAAAGACGGTCTGAAACGATACGTGTTTGGTTGGATGTAAAAAGATATCGGTAAATTAATGTGGATATATCGGATGGTCCCATCTTCTCACGAACTATTGCTCATTCAAAGTATGTAACAAGAAAGGTTGAATTACAAAATATGAAAAAACAATTCAAAAGGTTTATTAGTAAAACTGCATCAACAACTTAACAATAATATTGGGAATATTAGAACCTTCAGAAGGAACAACTCTTACCCCTGTTAAATACGGGTAGCTACGAGATTTTTCTGTTTTCTTCTATGATTTTAGCATGGTCAGTCCCTTCTCATTTGTATTAATTCTGTGGTGCTAAGTGAGAGCATAGTAACTCCAAAATCACTGTTTTGAGATAAAGCATTTTTATAATCATTGCTATTTAAAAAATCACAAATTAGCCTACATACAAATACAAGGGAAAACACAATATGAAAAAACCATAATTTACTTAACTTTTTAAGTTATATTTAGCAAAAAATTGTGATATCAAGTCTGAATAAATGCTGTGAGATGGACAGATCACAGAACTCAAAGAGTTTTTAAAATCTTTAAGTCACAATGTTAACAAATTTACATCAGTGAATTCGAAAATAACACAAGTCATCAACATTTTAAATTTAAATCATTTATAACTCCCGAAGGAAGGGTTACAACTGTATCAAAACGTCAATGTTTCAATATCTTTCTCAAATGTATGTTCTATATATGTGATCCTTATCTAAATGTTGTATATTACTATTTTGGAGAAAGAAAAAGTTATGCAATTTTTCAGGGAAAAGTACCGAGTTTTGGCAAGAAAACATGCTTTTGGACCCCTAATACCAAGAAAGTAAATTTTTATTACTCCTCCATGTACTAATTTTTTTTTGAAATTTGTGGGGCAGTTGGAAATTCAGGCTTTGTGACTTTTTGATACCGAATAAACGCTTTTTCCTCGGATGTTTGTCCGTGTGACGGTGAACAACACTACCGCCTAAAAACTAACACAACAATTTATAAAAATTAAATAATATTCACCAAAACTAATACTTTTTTAGAAATCTGAGTGATGACGAATCTCCTTTAATTTTAAATGGATATTTATTTTAGTTGGCATTTTGAAAAATGTCTCCAATACTCTTCATTACTTCGAATAGAGGGCAAAGTACGGCTATAAAAATGGTGCATAAACGATTTTCATTACAATCTCAATTTTCGAAAAACGTTCTTTTTGGAAGCCATCCTGCATCTACAGTACCTAAGATATATATTTTCTGCCTTTCAAAATTAAAAAAAATTATTAAATTTACAGACAAGTGTTTAAAAATATGATTGAAAATTTGAGTATATTCTTCACAATTTTGAAAACAAACGCTTAAGCAAGGTCTCCTTCAGAAAGGCTTCAACTGTTTTCTTTAAACGAGTTTTGATCAAATAAAACTCGCTTAATATTAAGCCGTGGGTCATATTTCCATTAAATCCTTTGTATTGTTTTCAATTAAACATCCCCTTAAATTCTTGGCGAGTTGCAACCAGAAAATATTGTTCCAACTAATTGGTACATTTCTATCAATTTTCAAATAGAGATTAAATTCAGGCAAACATTGACCTTTAGTATATTGAACTGACATTTGTTTGAAATATAATAATTCTCTCTCATGTTCTTCATACGTTATCGAAAATGGTTTAGTCAGTTCGTGACATGTACTGACTCGTTCAATATCACTGATACCATGATTAGACCAAAAGAAAGAATAAAATTTTCAGTATGAGAGCGATTTCAAATCGAAAAGTAATATTCTGAGTAGATAGCTATGGCCAAAAACTCTCTCTAGGAGCAAAGTACTACTAAAATAAAAGATTAATTCACGTTTTAGACCTAGGATCTTTACTAAAAAACGTACAAATCGATAAAACAAAAAATCACACTCTCTTGGAGACCAGGGCTGCTCAAATGCAAGAATTGGCCGCAAGCGATGGCCCTTGTGGCACTCCCCTATCACTAGTGCAGAGGCGATCGTACCCTCGCCTCCCCTGTCATCATAGGTGACTCAACACATAACGGGACCCCATTGGTGGCAGATACGCCCTGAGCCAGGGCATCCCAACTAGGCTGCCCATTAGAACAGCCCAGTCATAACCCAAATGTTCAAACACTGTGCATCCCATCCACTGTGCACTGTCTAGCCAGTGCGCGAGTCAGTCTGCCCAGATAAACGAGTATAAAGCCTTCTATAAAATGGAGCTGGGAGGGAGAATCAACAAAACCACCGCCAACGCGGAACGCGATTTGTTGGGGGCCCACGCTGGGCCAGCTACAGGATGCCCATTACAGCCCAGATATTGTAGCGTCGTGCCACGCTCAAACCGCCAGATCTTAACGCCAGATGTAAGGGCGGAGTGATGATGACGCACTGGGACTTTCCGTGGACGTAGCGGGCCCAGAGCGGCTTTGAGGAGGAGGCAATGGGGGCGGCGTGTAGAGCCAAAAGGGCCTATATAAGGCCAGGAGAACAATGCCCCAGTCTTCTTAAACTAGCGGCGTCGGCGACAGGTGAAGCGCGTGTCTGTGCGTGTAGGTGCACTAGGGCGAGGGGCCGGCATTTCATTGTCGTGACTTCCGAGACGCGTAGATAGTCTCAAAGTAGAGCGGCTTCATACAGGGGACATCGGTGGTATGTTGCGGTGTGATAGCCGTTTTTAAATTCTCTCTCCTCGTAGTGGGTCTATTTATTTAGTTTATTGTGAGCAGGGTAGTTGTTAAATTGAGACTACGGTCTAGATTGTTAATAAATCTATTGTTTTACAAACCACTCTCGTCTGTGTTCGATTACACCCGTATGACGCCACAATATCCAAACATTGGAAATCCCTTGCGCCAGTTTGTCTAGCCAGTCTGCCCGGATACATAAAACCTTCAAGCAAATGAATCAGCGAGGGCGAACCACTGCCAAGGGATAGAGGCATTGACATACCCTTGAGCGACAGAAGGGGAACGGGCTGTGCCTGTCCGAAGCAGACGCATGGAACGGCGTGTGTGAGGCGAACCGGGCGGGACCGGCTGGAGAGGGTAGAGAGCGAGTTCGGCTGCGAGGCCACGAAATACATGAAAGTCACACGCGCGCTGGCGCAGGGCAACAGGGGATGCGGGGCGAGGAGGGGAAACGATGTGGACCGCAAGAGCGATCACGGACCGCGCGTCGCCGCTTCGCTGGGCGACCCACGGTGGCGCGGCGGGTGGCCGAATCCGGCAGCTGGGTGGGGCTGCTGAGAACACTGATGACGGATGGGTTGATGCTTGCAAAAAGTTGGAATGTAGTAGATGTCGGGTGGTAATGATATTTGTTGTTTACATCGCAAACTACAAGGAGACTAATCTCACTGTTTCACGTTACCTGTTAATTACTGAATCCAGTGCAAAACTATATAAAATCGCCGTGTGTCATTCGGTAAAGGATTTTTATCCTCTAACATTATACACACTGGTTAAGTTCAAAAGTTACTAATTTGTTTAAACTATTCAATATTTTCCCTGGGTACATCAATGTTGTTAAAGCGTCTCTCATTTTATAAAATAATTCGTTCTCTCTTAATATACACACATATACTGCAATAAAATTTGATGAGATAATACATTTTTAATAAAACGTCTTTATCAACACATTTTTAGTGGGAATAGTTCAATGTCATAACTTTCATCCCACATTTCCATTAATATTTCTAACAAAATTTTGTTTATGGCAACCCGCAAAGCATATAGGTGTTGCGGAGCAATGGTGCGGAATGAGTGTACTGGCGAGTCATGGTTGAAGTGGGGGTAGGCGAGAACGAGTGAGATGGGAAAGTACAACACATATTCGAGCGTGTTCTACCAATCCACACGTCGGTCTTTTTCTACCAGGAGGATTGCTCCCTGGGTTGGGTACCTAAGATTACGCAGCATCCCTAGATGGCGGTTTGGAGAGCGTGGCAGTTTGGAGAGACCCGGGACGTACTTGTATCAAGCTGTTGCTTGATTCTACTTTCATTTGGCCCATTATTTGGGTTAAATTTTCCTGAGTGTCTACGATGATCTGACCATATTAAATGAACAATTCTTTCTACTGTATCACTCCAACCCGCATGTAGCGAATTTGTTAAAAACACAATTCTACATGCTTCAGTGCAAATATTTCGGTACATGATCAGCAGCGTTTCGATTAACCGCCCATGTTCCCAATATTACTATACTTGTACTACGCACAATTGATTTAGTTGGAATGAGAGTCCTGTTACATGAGAGATAAAATAGATGTAGATGTAAAAGTTGTAATCAAAAGAGGAGGACTGAAAAATGATAAAATGAAGACTACATTAATTGTGGTAGAGAAATTCAACACATTTGTAATGGGATTTTAAGAAATATTTATTGCTTGAATGAAACATATTTCACGCTCACCTTGAAACAAAGCAGTAAATGCGCTAATGTTCAGAGCTCTCAATCGATTAGCCTGTAATAGACTGCAACGTGTTCCGCAGTCTGTTGCGGTGTAAAAGACATCACTGATCCAGTTAGTAATTTCACGGGAGCGCGTGCGGACACGTGAACCAAAATTAACCAGAATGCGACACGTGTTTCAACGGTGCCGGGAATGCTTACGCCATACATTTTCAAAAGAAAAAAGCATGTCAGTTTAATTATATCAAATAATTCCGTAATTATTTACTCTACTGGGAAAAATGTATGTTCACTAATAATGATCACTCGAAATTTAGTTTGTAATGGAAACGTTAATTGCTTCGCAATAATTTACATGTCTCCTGTTTGTTTGCTGGTTAATGGTAATGGGGACACTGCGGTTTTGCAGGGAATCTGTCAATACCTGTCACAACGTTGTGCGAATTTCAGCATTAAATGTTTGTCGCTCGTTACAGATGCCCGGAATTCGGAGACTAAACATCAACTTTCTACCTGTGACCTCTTTTCACCACCTCTCTTCCGTATGAGTCCCAACCTTGTCCGGAACTTACCTGCGCTTTCATTCCCAACTGTCTCCTTATTTCGAATATTTCTCTTGTGTAAAGTAAAAGAATTCTATCAGCTAAAAGAATGGTTTACAAAAAATGTGTCACGTAAGATACGGTTTGCTTAAATAAATATTCTAAATACCAAATGCATGAAATCTGATTTGAAAAAAAATATCTTCCTTATTTAGTAGACCATTAGAAAAAAGCCTCAAAATATATTTAATGCCTATGGCGACATATCACTTCGTGAATTTTATGGTAGGGTTTGAGTTCAGTGTGAAAGAATACAATGAAAAGAATATCTCAGCATAAATGTTTCATAATAAATCTTTACATTTGGGACTGTGAAAGAATGCAATACACGTGTAAGTGCACTTTGCAGGATAATGAGCATGAGCCACCATATCCCAAATTCTTTCCCACAATCTTCACGACGTGGTTAGAAGAAATCTATACATTGGTACTGGACTATATTATGACAATTTATTATTGTCAAAATCACGCATTAAGGTGTAAGTTTCGGCATTATATTAATATATGTAATAAATTAATTTCGATAAAACCATTTTGTTGTCTACGATACCATTTGCTCGTCAAAATATAATTGTGGATTGTTTTCTCTCAAGTTTCCACCGCATGTATTACATTTTGCACGTTATCTCCAGAGAACAAAAGGCAACGTTTTCACATTTCTAGGTAAAATTTTCCATCAATCGTAAAACCACTAAACTTCAGGTTTTAAAACTATTTCAGTGTACATTGAGAGAATAATTATTAAAATATATTTTTGTCTATATTATAAAATATCTTATAGCTTTCTATTACAAGTGATAATATTATTTGGAAATATGTGCTCGTTTGTGCAACAGACATTTACGTGATGAACGTTAGCTGTTTGAATAAAAATATGTGCCTTTCGAGAAACTTTACTGTGCGGAGAGAGGGACAAAAACTAGTCCACCAGTATTTGTCCTCTAGTTGGATGAAGGGATATGGAGCAGAACTTCGAAAGCCGACGTTTCTTTGCCGCGGATCTCTTCAGCAAATGACAATCCCAGAGTTTATTTTCTCATGTTGGTATTGCTGAACTACGCGAGTTGGCAACTCCAGAAACATCCTTCAATCGTCTGACAAAACATTAGATTTCCTGTAGTACTGTCTCTATCTGCAAACTGCGCGAGCTTCAGACTTCACCGAGTACTCGTTCTTTTGGAGGAGAAAAAGAAGTAAAAAATATGTGTAGATAGAAGCGGGTGTACGCTTCTATCTCGAGCATTGTGCCTGAAGAACCGTCCTTCTATTTTTAAGATTGCTATATCGAGGACGTTGAAATTATTACTAGCAAAAGAAAGAACTCCTCTACTAGAAGGGAGCAATTTTCGTTATGTTACTTTATCATCTTAGACAAATGGGTTACTTTGCAGTCGGGGTAGCAATAACAGTTCTTCATGAGACGAGGAATAGGATATTTATTGCCTTTCGTTTTGCGCTGAAGGAAATTTGCGTATGACTTAATATTTTAAAGAGAAGACTCTTGATACCGTAGTTCCTTTTAAAATGACTTTCTCATCTATAATATACGTTATTTATTAGATGTAGACCTATAAAAAATACATTAACATAGGGAAATGTGTAGTTAATAATAAACATTCTCTGTTTGATGATAACTTATTAATAAATTAAAACTTTAAACTTCAAATGTAAATTATTGAAAACATCCCACCGAGCAGTCATACAAGCACAACAAAATTTCACTAACTTTTTTTTAAAAAAATTAATGGGGCCGTAGTACGAGAGAAAATACATTTTGTAAACTCCCCAATGAGAATGTAACTTTCAAAAATGAGTGAAAATTCGTTTATTTAAATACATTTGATTTTAAAATTGGCTTTAATTATAGAGATATTTAATTTAAAAACAAAGTTTTAATAGTGAAAAATTAATTAAATAAATTCATATCATTAGAAGCTGCGTTTCCAATAATCATTAGTAGTTTAAAGTCCGATTATGTAAAAATTTCCTAGTCTCGTTTGCTACTCTTGAACTTTTGTGGCATGTGTTAACGAAGGTAATGCGAAAGTAAAATTGTAAAGTCATGTAGCTCGAGCGGCTTTTATCACCTTTATCACCAATACTTCAATTTCATCACCTCATGTTAAGAATACCCTCAAACTATTTTCTTTTAACAATCTGTAAAATAGTTCTTGGTCAGCCAGAATTATTTTACTGTATCTAGAATATATCTTTATTGCATTTAATGTCTCGCTGATATAATATTTTATGTACCTTTAAGAGCTTTACGCTAACAACTTCTAGACCTATATAAGATTTTAAAGTGATTTCACACGAGCGCATGAAACCATAAATGTTGACGAGGCAAAAATCATTAACATCATCAAGCGAAACCACGAAATACCTTCGGAAAACTGGCCAACAAGAACAGTCGGCCGCTAAAATTATTCTCCAGGGAGCGTCTGCAATCGGTCTAACCGTCTAGTGTCGAAAACCCTACCACCAACCGTTGAGACTGGAACTCGTAGAATATAAATGAGAAACTGTTCTGTCTTCAGTGTTAAGCACGGGATTATGCCAGAGCGATGCTTGCGTACTAGTGCGGGTTTCAGTGGATGAACTTGGGGCGTTTATTATGACATGTTATTGCAACCTTATTGTAATGCAGAGCATGAACGATTCTGTCAACGTAAATTTACACGACCAATCCAAAACTTCGCATGAAATTCTATCTTGGTAATGTTGGATAACTCTGTCCTATGATAACTTTATACTTCAGAACAAAACGTAATCACACTTTATAATATGCACCATGTGCGGAGCAAGAAAGCTTAATTATTGAAACTTCATTTCAGGTAGAATTGTATATTTTTTCCAAATGTCTGATAGATACAATTTTTGTAAACTACCATTTATTGCATTCATATTTCTAAAATAAGTTCAGCTATTAGTTCAAAACGTTCTTATCACGATTGTTATATTTTTAAAAATCATTAAGAATTTACATTCAAAATCTACTGAAAGTAAGAATTAAGGGTAAAATACGTTCACAAAACGTAGGCATATTGGGACAGTAATTAATAAGTCAATTCACAATAAACTAATCTAGCCCCCCTTTTTGCAGTTTCAATTTCCATATTTTCTTACGTTTGAAACGAAATCTAGAGATGAAGAAAATCAATCACAAGATAATTATTACAATCAATCACAACATAAGCATTACAATAATCACTTGTCGCAGTTGATCAGATCAACACTATTGTTGCGTCTTTAGTTGAGACGACCACCAACAATGACGAGATTAAGCTGAAAGCAACACACTCCTTCTACACACTGCTTTACTTTAAGAACGATGAATATTGATGTTTTGCAAACGTTATTTTATGTGAACTGAGTTCAGAGATACTAACAAACGGTTTTTCACAAGCAAATTCAGTGTGTGAGAAGAGAAATGTCCTTGAAATGCAAAGCATATTTCTAGAGATACATCAATGTCAATTGAAGTAAACCGCTAGAAATTGAATAATTCATTTATTCATAAAATTATTTAAAAATTCATGTAGTGTATATCTTCTGAACGCTGGGAGTAGTTATACCAAATCAAAAACCACACCACATATGAGCAGTTGGCTTAAATTCAGGGGCAATGTGTTACATCGTTATTGAAATTTCCCACCACTATTAAATGGCAAATAGTGATCATTTCGGATCATATTGGATCGTTCCAATAGTACTATAAGTTCGTAAAATTTATTCTAAAACGCTGTAAATAGTAAAATTAACAGAAAAATAAATATTTTAAAAATTATTTTTTTTTGGAAATGCTAACCACTCATTTTTTTGAATTCTTCCTTGTCTCGAACAGAGGGAGGTCAATGATGAAATAAAAATGATAGTCAAGGGCTTGTTCAATTATGACAAAAAAGCAACGGAAAAGAAGAGAGCAACAAAGTGCAATTACATCGCTTGAGCCAGCCAACCGTTTTCGTCCCCGTCCCAGCAACCGCCTCCTCTGCATCCGCCTTTCTTTACTCCATTCCCAGGCACTCCGAACGCCCCCAGACACCACACCCACGCCGGCGCTCGCTCCTGCCTCAGCCCCCCCCCTCGCCTGCGAGCTCGCCCGCGTCACCGCTATCGTCACCTTTCCTCCGCCTTTCATCCGCCTTTCCTCCGCCTTTCCTCCGCCTTTCCTCCGCCTTTCCTCCGCCTTTCCTCCGCCCGTTACTCCGCCGTACTCCGCCCGTTACTCCGCCCGTTACTCCGCCGTACTCCGCCCGTACTCCGCCGTACTCCGCCCGTACTCCGCCCGTACTTCCGTCCCGTAACTCCGCCTCCTGTACTCCACCCTCCGTACTCCGCCCGTACTCCGCCCGTTACTCCGCCCGTACTCCACGCCGTACTCCACCCGCGTCACTTCCACCCGTACTCCACCCGTACTCCACCCCGTACTTCCACCCGTACTCCACCGTTACTCCACTCCTGTACCACCCGTACTCACCCGTACTCCACCGTACTCCACCGTTATTACTCCACGTATTCCATCCCGCTTACTCCACCCGTACTCACCCGTTACTCCACCCCGTACTCCACCCGTACTCCACCCTGTACTCCACCCGTACTCCACCCGTTACTCCACCCGTATCTCCACCGTACTCCACCCGTACTCCACCCGTACTCACCCGTACTCCACCCGTACTCCACCGTACTCCACCCGGTACTCCACCCGTACATCCACCGTACTCCACTCGTACTCCACCCGTACTCCACCCGTACTCACCCGTACTCCACGCCGTACTCCACAGCCGTACTACCACCCGGTACTGTCCACCCGTACTCCACTCCGTACTCCACCGTCGCCACTCTCGACCCGTTTACTCCACCCGTACTCACCCGTTTACTCACCCGTTACGTCCATCCTTACTCCATCCGTACTCCACCCGTACTCTACTCGTACTTTACTCGTTACTTCTACTCGTACTCTACTCGTACTCTTACTCGTACTCTACTCGTACTCTAACTCGTACTCTACTCGTTACTCTACTCGTACTTTACTCGTACTCTACTCAGTTACTCTAACTCGTACTCTACTCGTACTCTACTCGACTCTTACTCGTACTCTACTCGTTACTCTTACTCGTACTCTACTTCGTACTCCACTCGTAACTCCATTCGTACTCCACTCTACTCCACTCGTACTCCAACTATACTTCACCTTCAACCAGGTACATCTCACACCGCTCTTACCCGCCACATCCGATTCTGCTTCTGCACCAACCCCCAACCACCCCGTTCTTATCCGCTACCCTGATCTCATGCCTCCGCCTCTGCCGTACCAACTCTTGCGTCCTACAACGCTCTCGCCCCTTGACCCGCCCCCCTTAACTCCACCTCCGTCTGTCCATCCATCCCCCCACCCCCGTCCCCGTCCTCGACTCCTTCCTATTCCACCCCAACCCCCCGTGTCCACGTTCAGTTGCGCGCAAGCGTTCATGCCGTATTGGCCTTTTTAGGAGCGTGCCGGAGCGGGTATCAAAGAGTATTTTTTATCGCATCTTCGCGTGAGCTTTTTTTCGATTGCCCGGCGTTCGGCCCGCCGGGCCGGCAGGATTCAACGATGCGGCGCCCAATAAAGGACACGGGCAGGGCGGACGCACTCGGTGGCCGGAAATGATAGTGAAGGCTTTTGAGGCCGCCGTCCGGGCGCTTGTCGGAAATCTGGAATACGCACGGGGTTTGCTGATCGTTTTACGCGGAAAAGGGACATAAATTTTATATAAAAGTGCCTTTTGCGACGATTCTTTCTGTGTGTTCAATGCAGAGCGCTGGTGGAACATTTTCGTTTTTGGAAAGTATTTGGAATGTCTGTTGAGTCTAGAAATTATCGTAAATGATAGTGAAAACATCCCAACCCCATTCACGGAAAATTTGTTTGAATTTGCTGATGGTTTGTCGATGTGCTCCGTAGAAGGTAAAATAATATATTTAAGTTTGGCTTGGTGAATTGAATACATTTAATACAGTAGTTGCTCGCTATTTTTTGGACATTTGGTTGTTGAAGTTTTATGTTGTGTTTGAGAATACACCGAATATATTTCATGCATTAGTGCATGCAAGTTATTAATTGTGAAGTGTTGGATTCTTTTACAGTATGTGAGAAAGTTCAGTAATTGCGTTTTATGAAATGTAGAACGCCATCGGTGATATCACGGAGTAAGAACTTCATCAATGTTAAAAAAAAGGAAGGCGATAAAAAATGGGAACATTTCTCAGTAGAACAAGACAGTGTGGCAGAACATTTCAACATCATGCACTTTTATTGATATCCTCTGCAGGCATCCTTGAAAGATCTTAAAAAAAACATGCACACAGGTTCTTCTTGCTATTTGAAGACAATGCTCCACATGAATCATGTTTCCGATCTTAAATTCTACTCTAAAAAAGTTTTTGTAAATTTTGTAATATCAGAGTTTTGTGGCTCCAAATTCGTTGGTTACAAAAGATCTTTTGTGGAATCCAAATAATGTTACCTACGTTCCGCATAGCTCCAAACCAGCCAGAAATGGGTAAGAATATAATCAAAATATTAAATGAATAAAATTATTTAATAAAAAATAGTATTTATAGTATCTTTCTTTGCTCAAAGGTAACTGAGCAATATGAAAAGTATATACATTTTTGGCTATCCGAGATGAGCCGCGTCGCGGTCAATTGTGCTGACTTTTCGGCCATCTTGCTGTGGCCTTCCACAAGAAGGACCCAGCAAGATGGCCGAAACGTGAGCACAATTGACCGAGACGCGGCTCATGCCGGATAGCCAAGAATGTATTCACTCCGGCCGTGGAAGCCTACGAACGTATATGTAAAGTATGTTCAGCCTAAAACAATTGGGAGGGGGATAAAAAAGCGCAATCTAACTTAAAAATTTCAGAACTTTATCAAGATAGTATAAAATTAAATAAGATAATGAAAAAATAAAGAAAGAATGCAGAAGTCACCTATATTGTTAAACTATTAAGGTTCTCAACTTAAAAATCGACACTGATTCATTTGTGTAAAAGATACCAGCTTACTTAAAACTTGATGCATGGGGGTCCTTGATGTATAGTCCGCACCGAATGTGCTAGGTATATATCCCTATATATATATATATATATATATATATATATATATATATATATATATATATATATCGGGAACAATTCAGGTCCTTGTAGTCACCATTCTTGATATAAATGGGTATAGATGCATTAAGTACGCTTATTCGGCACTTTATAAACAAGTAAAGTAATGACTACGTTTTCGAATTTATGTAGTAAACATTTAGAAACGCATAGTCTCCTACATCTTTGGTAATTTTTGTCAATTAATATTAACACTCCATATATTCAGATTTAAAATAAAATATTTCAGTACTATTCAAGAAATCTCACATTTTGAAGTCTCCAAAATATGCAATTTACCACCTATTCAAAAAGAATCATAATGTAGTCTGCAATGATTTCAGCAATATTTTTTATGGTGAGACCAAAAAAATGTGCTAATTTGTAACTTAATTTGTTATTTCATAACATCTTCTTTAATGCACAATCCAGTTAAATACATGATTATTAATTACGAAGTCAGGAAGTACTTATTGGAATATTTAAGGTAGTGATATCAGGCTTTCAGTTTCATGATGTTAAAATTAGTCTGCTGATGCAATCATCCTGAAAATTACATCAAACACTCACCATTCGTGACATTAAGGTCATTTAGGTTAATTATACCTATTATTCCTACTACCTGTTTAAAAAGGAAGTGCTGATGAATATTAACTCATTTCTGAGTGTTGATGATGGAGAAGACATACACCTATCTTTCCTTCCCAATATGATTACAGTGCCTATGTGCTCGAGTCCAAGAATGGGGATGATCATGGTGTAAATAATTCTGATGATTAATATAGGCGATACGCATGACGTTCGTCAAATAGTAGTGGTGTGATGAGCCAATCATGCCCTATCGACATTGAACAAAAAATAACTCGCAAGTTTCACACAGGAACCGATTCCTCAGCGTTCGGTTCCAAATAATTAGCGAATTTTCAAGCCCCTTTGGCAACGAATCCGCCTTGTTTAAGATAAATAATCTCAAAATTTGAATTTAAAATCAGGTTTCCTAGTGCCACTCTTTTGTTTTTCCCGTCATAAGTTCTTTCTAAGAACGGAGTTCCCATTTCCTCATTGATCTTTAGATCTCAGTATACTTTAATATTCAGGATGCACATTAATTATTTCATATTTATCTAAATGAATAAATTTATCATGTAAAGTTCATATATTCTTATTTTAACTCAAACCGAATCTCTGAAAATATGATCCGTATCAACTTGTCGGACATGACAAATTTGAAGCGGAACTTTGTCGGTTATTACGAATTTTTTCTGTTAGCATGATTAGTACACAATCAAACACAATTGATGTACGAAAGCTTCACGTCGTGAATTAAGGTAAATCAAATTAAAAATGTAGAGTTTTCCAGCCCATCCTTTTTTTACTACTTGTAACAAAATCTAATATTTCACTAATAATGTATATTACATAATAGATTTAATTTCGAAACACCCACCACAAATGATCCTCACACATTAATTATTTTCCGAAAAAAAAACAAAAAAAAAACGGCCTCGCCGAACTTGTTACTTCGCTCCGTTCCCGCGCCCTCCCTGCGCACGCAACGAAGGGAGGATGGGGTGCGCCATCATCCTTTCGAGCGTGGGCGACGGTCCGCAAGGGCACACGCGGGTGCGTACGGCTGCGTGCACGCACGCGTGTGTGTCTATGTGTGGGAGGGGGGCAGTTGGACGCACGCACACGCCCGAATTTCGCGCCGCCGCAGCCGCCAATTTCGCAAATAAAAGCGCGCGTTTCGTTGTGATTGAACTGCGAAAAAAACAGCGAAAACAAAAAGAATCCAATGGCCTGTGAAACCCGCGCCGCGCCACTGCACCGCCCGCCCCTGGTTACATCCCTCCCTCTCACCATCACACTCTCCCTGCTTTCCTCCCCCTTCTGCCACCCCTCTGGCCTCCCTGCCGCCCTCTTGCCCTCCCTGCCGCCCACTTTCCCTCCCTGCCGCCCTCTTGCCCTCCCTGCCACCCTCTTGCCCTCCCTGCCGCCCTCTTGCCCT
>BOPP01000037.1:4076106-4086277 GCA_017312745.1 Gryllus bimaculatus
CGTGACGTCATATTCTCGCCGCAAGCACGCGGGTGGAGGGGGTGGAAAGGTGCGTGGGCGCAGAATGTGATGTCAGGCGGCAAGTGGACGAGAGACGGGAAGCGAGGAAAGTGAACTCCAAGGATAATGACCGGCATCAAGATCCCGTGCAATGCAGATGGAACAAAAGATTTGAACGCTGTAGGGAATATTGAGTAGAATTTGAGGAGGTAATATTGAGTAGAAACTGGAAATTAAATGAAATAATTGCATCATGTGACGAGAATATACATGGATATGCGTTAAATGGAAATGCGGAAAAAATGCTCTTGATGAATAATTATAAAGAAATGTACTTTAATCGATGATAGTCGGGTGAGTGTTTAAGAAAGGAGAGAAAACTTTTAGAAACATTGACTGAAGATAAAACAGAGAAAATATCAATGAATATATTTTTCTATTTAATCATAATGGATTTTGCTGCGCACTGGCAGGTGAAGTTGTTTAGCAACCTACATACTTCCACATAGCAAATAAAAAATTTCAATAATTCGAATTTATGTTCGTTGTCATCAACGGTAATTGCTACTCTGAATCCTCTTCGATAGTTGTCGCCGCAGGCTCTATCGCAACAACATATTAAAGTATAAATCGATGATAATGATGGTGGTGATGATGATGATGCAGGCGCGCTCTTTTTAGTGATGCATGCCATTTCAAGCACGCAATGAGCACAGATCAGGATCAGAAAAGTGGTGAATTCAAAATTAGGCATGACGATCCGCTTCGTTTATATAAGCAACCATTCCTCACTGCACTAATTATCGCTTATCTTATGCCCTGTCTTAACATTCAGCAATTGCTAATTTTTTCCAATAATCAGGTATTGGGAAATTTCATGTAATTGATTTCCACGTGTAATATTTACCTTTGATTGTTAGGCAATTTGCGGCAGGTCGGGTTCGGTCACAGTGTAGGTGATGTCATGAATTTCACGAGCATCGGTGCATTCGGGTTGCCTAAAACCAATGGCATGTCAATTGTATGTTCCGACGCAAAAATATATTACTTCCGACCTTTGCTTGTTACCCTAGAGGTTTGTCATTCTGAGACGCTTTGACATAGCTCTAACAATAATCTAATTATTCCGCCAAGTATCAGATTCAACGCATTTAGCTATTCGTTGCAAAATTTCACTCTTCCTTTTACGGACTCCATATATACCATATATGTTCGAAAATAAAATATATCAAGAACATACTGCTTTCTATCCAAACATCATTGAAACTGGGACAACGTTTTAAGTATATTTTAACCGTAATAAAAACAATACGCTGGTGTGGGTTGATGCTAATCATTTCTTAAAAACTTGTTAGACGAGGAATACTCGACAAAGAGGTACCTGGCAGACATAAGTTTAAAGAGCCTTCAGGATTTTAGAAACCTTTAAAGGATAAAACGCGCAACTCCACGTGTTCCGTTTTCCTATTTTCGTGGGTTCAATGTTCGGAGGGCGGAGGCGTACCTGCATTTTCCGGCCTATCCACGTAAACGTCAGCGTATGTTTTAAAGGAGCGTGAATTTGGCTTCCTTATGTTACAGAAACGCAAATTACATAGTCTACTCCATCAGAATCGATCCGAAATTAGAGTGGGCCCGCCCGCAAAACTTTTATTCCCCCTTATAAAGATGTACAGCAAACACAAGTGGTGTTAGTTTCTGAAATAACGGAAATATCCTTTAAAAATTACCCGTAAAAGTTTTAATGAGTCTAGATTGATAATCAATAGTGTAAAAATATTTAATATTTATGAAATTAACACTGTTATTAAACCTAAATGAATTGCTTACCTTTATTGATTTCGAAACAAGGTTACATAAGCTAACGAAGTGGAAAAAGGGGTTCTTCAGGAAGATGCTCTTAAAAAAATATTTTATTGTGTCAACTATCGCAAAGTATCAGAGAAAGTATCAAGTAATTAATATTTCTTAACAGTCGCAAAATATTCAGCCTAAAAATAGGTCTTCTGCTACCTGGACTCGCTCGCATTGCAGGCCTCGGGGGTTCGAACGTTTCGTCACTGGACTCCATTACTTTCACACTCCATGAATATGATGAAGTAGCTGCGAATGAATGCCATTCCAGACCTCTGAGAACACACGGGACCAGAGAATTAAATAGCGGACCCAAGATTAAACGGCAATACAATGGAAGGAAAAATATAAATATAAGAACTAATTCTGAATGTATTTAGCAATGTATTGCAATCATTTTCTGAAAGTTTGTGTTTAAAATCTTTTCAGTTTTGTATGCATATCACTCTTAATTTTATTTTGTAAATTTCCTGTGCTTGTGGACCTTTCTGCGGATAACACAGGTGGCCTCGTTTTTTAATGAAGTAGTTTCATATTTACTGTTTCTCCGAATGCACAACTCTTTTTCCACATCAACAGATAGTAAAATATGATTGCGACGTGTTCATGGAAATGGGTTCTATGTAAACAGAACGCCGGAGTTTCCAGGAAGCGATTACGCATGGCAACGATTTTGAATTATTCAGTAAACGACTGACAACCCGTGAAGCTCCAAGAACGGGGCGGCAAATGTTGGTATCATATGTAATATTTTTCTTCTGGATTCAAGGAACTTCACGGATCAGAGATACTGGGCGTGACGGTGTCCACAATTATAGTTTTCGTATAGTTCATTTATTTTTGTGTTCGTTTATTTTGGTGTATTTTTGTATTCTTATGATGCTTTTGGCAAATTGTATAGAAACGCTAAAAGTTATTAATCGAAAAAAAATGTTGCATGGTAGACTTGTGAGACTATATAGTCGAGCAGTGGTGCAACTTGAGAATGATATAGAGGTGGGATCAGATCTGGCACTGGTGATGGTGATGGCAATGGCAAGACCTGGGACATTAAATGTCAGTCCAAAAGACAATGAAGCAAGTTCTAAAAAATTGATGGAAACAATTACAGGTATATTAAGAGAAAAGAATAATGATGCAATTATTGGCTGTGTGATTTAAATGTACTTAGGATGATAGTATAAACTTTGAATTAACATAAAACTTGATCGTAAAATAAAGGTTATAGAGATTTATTTTCTATTCAAGTACCTTGCATGAGTAGAACAGAAGAGACGAGCGAGTGAATGACTGAGTCTTTCCGGTCAACTACTTTGATCATTAGTCCAGTAATGTTGTACGTGTTATAGCTGAGAGGGGGGTGATACATCTCCGCTGGATTGGGAGATCCCAAATCCATCAACACAACAATCTGGGAGTTTTCCCCTTCCAGAGATCTCCCTCAGCGAGGCTACGCCTATCCGGGACACATTTTAAGCTTCTAAGTCGTCTCCCGGCTAATCTCCTGTGTGGAACTTCAGTGCATATGTAAGTTTAAGTGTGATGAGTGCCAGGGGAGAGAAAGGAGCAAGTATGAGGGAGGGAAGATTATGAGAGTACTGCTTCAGCATTCGTCTTCTATTGACCGGAGAAAACAAAGAAAATGATCTATCAGAGCCGCCAACCGCCAATGTTTTCTCTCCGGCGACTAGATATCTTGGTAATGACGAAAATATGCCACTCTACCCCTACGGTCTTCCGGTTACAGCCCCTGTAGCGTCTGCGTTGGGTGGTGCGGTGTTCCTAGGTGCTGAAATGGCATTGGTAGGCGACTAATATACAAACGACTGCCAAAATTAGTATATTTGGAGTCTCGTCTGATATTCAGTTTGCACTTCTACGCTGAGCCATCTCAGCCGGTTAAAACAGCGCGACCTCGTTGTCGCGCGTGAGGGAGCACCTCTGCGGCGGGGCCACCCGACGTCAGCGACAACACAGGCAGCCATCGGAGGCGACGGCGGCGGGAGTATTGGTGGCGGCGAAGGCAGGTGGGGGTGGAGGGGGGCGGAGGTGGCGGCGAGTGTGGCGAAGCGCCCGAGAGCGGCCGGTGGGCTTGGGTGGCGAAGGTCCCTGAGAGGGCCGGCGCTTTGATGTTTGATCAGTGGACCCCCTTCGATGCCGACGCCAGCGCTCTGCAGCCAGACCGCACGCGCGCCCGCCCACCGCTCCGCGCCCCACCGCGACACGCGACGCTCGATCACCGCGGTTGCCCCAATGCCCCACCCCCACTCCAGCTCCATCATGCTTGCGATCTATTTGGACTTTTTCTAAACGGAATCTTCGACTTACAGCTATTATTATTTTTACTATAATGGAGTTAAATTAACTAAAATGAGGTGATGGCTGAAAATGACTGGTCACTTGCTGAAGTCCGAACTCCACAGGCGTTCCCCAAGAACGCAATATAAGTGCACTCCTAAGTGATCGAAGTCGTGGCAGCGCGTCATGTGCACCAGTCGTTTGTTGGTTGAGTGAGTCAAAAAAAGTAAGCACTCTATTTTTTTTTAATTTAAATTTCTTATTGTCGCATCGACATCAAGAACATTAACGACTAAACATATAAATACATTTTACAATTACAATATGAAATTTAAAACCATTTTAATATCAAAATGTATAATATATAACCAATATTTTCCTTGCAAAGATCGTCTAACTTTCTTTGTACGTTTTCAAGATCGTGAGTAATTGGAAACTTCCAATAGGTTATAATAGTTTCATATGTATATTTTCGTGATTCCGATGAAATGTTGCGTGTGGAATTCAAAATGCGGGAAGAGTGATCGTTTCGTTGCATTTTGCTGCTGTCGCATCCGGTATTACGTGTTGGGTATTATACCACTGTGTTATGTTTGAAGCGTATTTTTTTACAAACCAGCAAAATTCAAGTGAATTTGTTTTTTACACGAAAATACACACTAATTTGAGTACTTCATGAGATATGTGGAGGTTTAGAGCAAAAAGTCACATGTCCACTTTTTTATTTTTCCGAAGAAATAATAAAAAACTGTAAAATTACGCGCTTTTCAGTTAGAGGAAAAAGTAAAAAGCAGAATGTTAGTATTGTGGAAAGTGGTTTCATTAGTTTTAGTTTCACTAAATACCAAAAAGACGTTTTCTAGAAAATTGCAATAATTTAATGGACATGTAACGCATTTCCATGTCCCTAAAAACAAATGACAGTTTGTCATAACAAAACTTGACTAACAACCATTCGAAGTAAAAAGTGTCTCTGCAAACAAAGAAGTTATCAACACATTATTTTTTTCACATTTTATTGCAAGTACTTCATATCTCGAAGCAATTCGCCTGGAATAAAAAATCACAATATTCAAATGAAGCAATTTGTTTAGCTTTGTGACCCTTTCTACAGTTCCTTTTGCATTTTTTAACCCCTTTATTTTATTTTTAACCAGCATTCTCCAAATTGTTTCACAAAAAGGTTAGTAACGATTTTCTCTTCTTTTCTACGTTTGTTGTAAATTTTGAGTAATTTGCAGCGATTGAATAATCTAACATTTTCAAGCAAACTGTCCCATTTTCTTCGCCGTTTTCAAATCTTCAGTTATTAAAATAGTTATTTACACCTCTTTTTGCTATTTTAAATATGCTATATGATTATATTTTGTTATTTTAAAACATTTGGATGCAAATAACTCTTCTGTTTCAAATATACGAAAAAGCAAAATTTAACGAAGACGACTTTGTGACATTTATCTCTTAGCCTTTACATCTAATCATCAAGGTATACAGAATAACACGTTGGTATTCACTTATCGTAAAAAGATCTGTCGAAATGTCAAGATAGCTTCAGTAAAAATATTTCTGGACCATCCCGTCACCTTGTTGGACGGAATTACGCTCGGAGAATATATTCCGCAATCGTTAAGCAATGCAAATTGTGACCACGTTACTGAGTAACAATGCATTTTTAATGAATAAATTTGTTCAAAGATTTTATTTTTCAAACTCACCTTCGTCCAGCCTCTCCTTGAATTACCTTCCACATTCTGCGCTCACTGTCTCTCAGACTAATCTCCTCGTCGTTGCTTCCTTCCGGGCAAAATTCAGGATGAGTAACACAATGTAGTGCCTGTTGCTCTACGTAGTTGGATAAACATTGTATACATGCACTGTTGAAATCTAACGTTTTTCAATTTGCATAATATTTTCAATATCATTCGGATGCAGAATTGATTATGTTCAGTTCGTTGCTGTGTTCTGTGTGTGAACAATTATCTTCAAGAGATAATTTAGTGACTGTACAATAATATTAGATTAAACTTGAAAGTAAAATTTGACCGTTTTTGCCGCTATAAGATAGTATGTCCTCTTCTGCAACTCTTAGTCGAGTAGATTTGCTACTGCATCTGTCCATTGCTCGAAATACGAAGAACCATAAGCGACCAACATCTCGCCAACTTATTTTCAACGCACTCAGGTAAAAACAACATTCTTTATCTTCCGTTTCTTTGCGCAGTCGGTTTAAAAACGGCTTCTCTCACCGCCCGTTTTGTGCGCAGAAACAAACCGATTCAGCGAGCAACGAGCGAAGCCGCCAGCGTTGCCGAACGCGATTTCGCTGAAAGCGGTGCGTTTTCCGCGTCCAATCTGGCCGGGCGGCCCGCACAGCTGGCCGGAATCCGTCGGGAGCGGAGAATAGTACAGAGGAACTCATTGCGCGGGCAAATCACGAGACAAAGCCACGCTCGACGCTGCTTCTCTATTTCGCCCTCCAGCAGTCGATGTTTCGGAACGAGCTGTGTCTCTCGCTTACATGAACGCGCTGCGTAGAATGAAAATAAAGCTAGGCACGTAGTGATGAAAAGTGTTTGTTATAAAGGAATTCATTGTTAGATGAAGAAATACCAAAAAACATTATAAGCAACCGAGAAAGTAGTATATTTTTTAAACGTTCTACAACTAAAATATATGATAAATTGCATTGTAAGTAACAATAAAATTACCCTAACACCAGAGTTCACTGGAGATAAAATAATACTAGAATACAGCTACGTAATACACAACTAGAATAAAAGCACTTATGTTACATTTTTTAACAGAAACAAAATATAGCAAGAGAGTACAGTAGGAGAAAAACACCTCATTTTACAAAATAAAATGACTCTTGTAGAATTTTAATCTCATCTTCTGTTAGTACTTGTCAGTGAATTACTTTAAGCGATCTTTATAAACATCACAGGTATTTTTAAAATACACATCGCAATACAAAGATCTATCCCATTTGAACATGAAATGTTCTTGTCAAACCTTTTTCCTCAAACAAAACCCAGATTTGTTACTCTACAAACGTTTCTCGAAATCTCACGCAACCTGTACTGACCATATCACTTGGAAAGACAGACTATAAAAGCAAAATACCACATTTTTCACAATTCATAGATCCCCGCAAAATTTGTATATCTGATGCTTATTTAGTATTATTACGTTAACAACACACTACCGATTCTGATCAATCTCAATGAAAAAATCGTATTCAACATTAAACTTATCTAACGAAATCCTTTTCCCCAGAGAACACTTGATTTTGTGATTTCACAAAGGGATTTCTAGGAACCGGGAGAATATTTTCAATGTTCTCTAACACTTGGACGGACGGACGGACGGACGGACGGACGGACGGACGGACGGACGGACGGACGGACGGACGGATGGACGGACGGGCTGGGGAACGGACAAGCGGACGTTTTGCCGTTATTCAATTTTTCAGTATCAGTTAACCGCAAAACATAGATTCTGGTTACACCACGTGTTAGAGGATTCTTTTCTAATTTTAGCAGCTTGATTTATCCACTTTCTGCGTTACTGAGGCCCCTGTAAGAAAGTGTTTTTCTGCGAAAAGTTCACCGTTTTCTCGCGCAGCATTACATAACGTTCTCTCTTCTTAGTAGCGAGAAAGTAAAAATTAAAAACATTTTAGCATAATCTTGAAGAATATTGTCGTAATATATGGCTAAGTACAATTATGGTTGGTGTTCCCGGGTACTGAATAGCGTTGGTAGGCGACTGTAGAAATTAAACTACTACCAAACACAGTGAAATTAACAGAATTGGAGTCTCGTCCGATACCCAGTTTGTATATCTAAACACTGCACACAAAGAAACCTTAACAATACATCACAAACAACTAAAAATACTCTCCAACGCATTTAAACAGGTAATTCCTTAATGAAACCTTTTTCCGCAGGGGGCCCACAGTTTTACAACTCTCCACCAAATGTTTTCTTGGAATCATGTGCAACATTTCCGCAGCACTCGTACCCAGTCTTGTTAGCAGCACAATGGGCCAATCAGAGCACGGCAATTAAAAGCAATTAGCGAGTTTCCTGCGGTTGTCGCGAGCGTAGCGGAGAGCGTGGGGGACAGCGGAGTGCGTGGAAACACACCTGCGTGAGCTCTTTCATGTCGCCGAATTCAAAAGGACAGCGTCGTCTCCCTTGCCAGAGTGGTTTTAATGCGGTTCCTTGCGTGCTCTGAATGATGTGGCACGTTGAGAATGGCAGCGGTGAAAGTGTGCACGAGTGCTGCTATGTTGGCTTTTTCCGGTCTCTTGTTCTTGCCAATGGCGGTATATTTTTTGACCTAGAAGGTGGGAACAGGAAAAAAAGGAATATAAAAAAAACGTTTAACGTGTGTCATAAATTATAAGTGCTACGTAATTTTCAAGGCACTTCAACAATGTGATAAATTAAAATCATACTATTGGTTAGTTAATAAGAAGTAATTAGATTTACGAATTTTACGGGCATAAGAGTATTAGCAAACCCCTGTTGTGAAAATGTTGGGAGATACACATGTTCGCAGTATTATCTGAGAAATTTTCATCCACGCTTGCAATTTCAAGCTTGGTTAAAAGATTTTTTAAAGTGAATGACGGAACACATCGAACATTTGCTTGTAACTGATTGTATCATATGACTATCTCAAAAGTATGATACATACGGTGACAGGCATAAAATATCATTTCGATTCGATTTGGGGCTACTATGATGTTCTGTTCACAACTTCCAGCACATTCAATGATGCAATAGCAGATAAAAGTAGATACTAGAAACGAATACAATGACAACTCAGTTCCAATTGTTCTCGGCGACGAGGCGAGAGCGCCGAGACCTATGCCCGAGAATCTCAGTTCCAACCCTGGCATCCGATTACTTGGAGTGCACTCTCAGCACAGCCTTGATTTTCGAGCATTGCTTTTATTAACAGTAGTATACTACACGAATAATTTACAAAGAAGTTTCTTATCTGGGTGTGTGTATATATATATATATATATATATATATATATATCTTTCTAGAATAAAATTCATTCCCCAACCGAAACACTTTTTTCGACTGTAAAGCTATGACGAGAGTTACGATTTTATTAACATTTTAAAATTATTTATTTAATTTTCAATGGAGAAAGGTAACTTAACTCAGTGGTCAATCTCGTAAGGACTGTTCTAAGACGAAAACTGAATTAAAATGAATTAACAGACCCTAGAAAACCTCAGCTTATTTGTGCATTTGAAACAACTAGTCTCGCCACGCAAAATAAGGCAAATTCAATTCAATTCAACGTGGGTACAAGAGTCATTTTTGACAGTTCAGTTATTTCGGATTTTTAATTGCTTCTAATATGTAGTTTACTGTATGCCAAATTATATTTTTACTGCATCCTTTGAAACATAGCTTATGTTATTTCTCAGAGGGGAATATCGAAACCATTAGCAAACTTGACACAAAGCGCGTTTCACAGATACTGCTGAGAAACGTCTGGAATGATCGCTATCGGCGAGAACTATAGAGATACAAACGTTTATATAGACACATAGATAAATGAGTATGTGGTATAATGGATTAGCGATTCCTGGGGCGTAACAAGTAAAGTCATTAGCCCTGTAAGTGTAATGCATGTTTTTATCACGAGTGCTGACGTTGCTCTTTCCCTGCCGGATAGCGAGATCAGCGTACGCGTACCCGCCCGCTCGCAGGTGTTTTCCTCGCAAGGTATCTCCACCAACGGGGCTTCGTTTGCGCCAGAATAAGCTGTAAGTTCCCGACAGGTCTCCGGGCAGGAATGGTGTTGTAGTGCATATTAATGTGTAAGAAACGGATGAGGTTAGATAAGGAAGAGGAAGAAAAGACCCGTTTGTTAAGGTTCTTTCTCGGCATTTGTCGGATGTTGACCGGAAAAAACGAGGAAAACTACTTCAGAGCGATCGGTCGGTAGAATCCTCCCGCCCCCG
The DNA here is from genome assembly GCA_017312745.1 of Gryllus bimaculatus. Classification (NCBI taxonomy): domain Eukaryota; kingdom Metazoa; phylum Arthropoda; class Insecta; order Orthoptera; family Gryllidae; genus Gryllus; species Gryllus bimaculatus. The sequence continues at coordinate 4,086,254 of BOPP01000037.1, forward strand.
CCTTCTGCCTCCTCTCCCCCCCCC
>BOPP01000037.1:4086488-4192658 GCA_017312745.1 Gryllus bimaculatus
CTCGCGCCCCCTCGCGCCCCTTCGCGCCCCATGACGCGTAATGGACCTGTCACGCGCGTCCGCGCCAATTCCCCAATTTCAACTTGCACTTCCTCCCCTGCTCCCCTTCGGGGCACCTGCCGTGCAGTCCAGCTCCCCTTGTTGTTCGCAGGTTGGTGTGCATGATTTCGTGGCATCGTGGGCTAGCTGGTGTAAGCCCTATGGTTTTGCTTTTCCTAAGATATATCAATGATTGATTCCAAGATGTATCACTGATTGCATGATTGTTTCCGCACACTTCAGCGGCAATGGTAATTAATCCCATAAGTGTAGTGTGTGTTTCTATCTCGGAAGATTTCTATATTCTCCCGTTGGATGGTGAGATCCGGCTCCGATTTTCAGATCTGCTAACCGGAGTTTTCCTATCTAGAATCTCCCACCTGCGGAGCACAGCTAGAGCTGGGACAAACTCTGAAGTTACCGACTGGTCTCCTGACATTTGTGTTAGTGAAGTGCGTATGAGAGTAAATGTGTGTAAGTGTTGTTTGAGAACAGGACAAGGAAGATGAAGGAAAGATTCCGTGAGGTCTGCGGTTCATTTGTTAGGACACTGCTCCGGGAATCGTATAGTATTGATTGGAGAAACCAGAAAAACTACTGATTCAAGCGGCCATCTCCTTATTACCTAGTCAGCGGTTGAAATCAACCTAGCTATCTAGCTAGCTAGTGTCAAAAATCCACAAAGATTTATCAAGAAGTGGAATATTCTCATTATTATTTGTTTCTTATCTAAGCGTCTCCACACAATTTCTTGAAGATTTTCAGTGTAATGTATTATTCTAATGAACCTGTGTTAATTCTTAAATTTAGATTTACACATTTCTCCCTTCCACCTTGATCTTGGGCTTTATTGCTTTATTGTGCAATCGGTTGTCAGCCGTTCGGTGGTATTTTTGAGGGCGTTCAGAAAACCAGTGTTAGTCCTTGAAGTTACCTTCACAAAGAGTTGCCAAGCTTTGCGGAAAATCGACTATAGACTTATATTTAAATCGACATTCACTTATCTGTAATATGGCACATCATGTACGAGTCAACCTTATGTAGGTGTCAGATTTCATTATATGACGTGTACTGTGTACATTATTTCCTCTTTACTTTTTCATTATCCCATAAATCCAAAATATTTGAATATCTTTTTTTAACGATCCCTTGTAACTTTAACAAATTAATGATATTAAATGATAAAAGGGAATTAAAATAGAATTGAAAATAATTTAGAAGTTCAGGCGCCTTTTTCGATGGTACCCATATTCTTTACACGTTATAAAATATGAAGAATAAAATTATTTCAACATACAATACCTTAATTTTCTAATAATTCTTCCTTGTTACTAAATATTACGAGTTAATGTTTTTTTTAGAGTAGCACCTGGCAATATTATAATAACATAGGGGTTTTGACACTTAAATAATCCAACTTGAACTTGTACTTATGCCCTAATCATCACATTTTCGAGACACCTCTGCAATAAGGACAATGTACTAAAATGAGGGATATGTTTTTTGGGGAGGTTGCAGGCTACCGATGTAAAACCTTAATAGAAGTACACGCTTTGAAGACAAATTATAGCGTAGTTTGTCAAAGACACTGAATTCCTATTTTTTCGAGAATTGTAGAACGCGACTGGTGTCTAAACGTCTCTCACAATCTTATCTTGAGCAATTTTTCCCTTCTTTGAACAATCTCTATTAAAACTCTCATTTATTACGCATTTCATAAAAGGAGGTAATCGGTTACAGGTGAGTGGTATTTTGGATATTATACATAATGTATACAACGACACCAAAACTGTATACAGTCTGCACAGTTTCTACCCTTTCACTTGATCTGTCATGTGGTGATGCGCAGGAACAATTTTCCATTACGGGAAAAAAATACCCGATTTAAGGCAGTTGACTAAACTCACCTCTGAGGAACACTGGCGCTTCGTAGGATCTCAGCTGTAGAAACTAATCCGTCAATATTTAAGATGCCGGTCTTAACTCACGGAATTGGTTTCTCACATCGCCATACTCTCACCATGAAACATTCCGTTGTGGTGAAACTCAAGGTTGTCTCCCTGCTATATTGTGGGTATCTTATTAGTACTTATTTGCTTGAAAAAATATTTCTTTATTAGAAATGGCTTATAAATGAAATTTTATTAATAACGTGGAATTAACAAATGATCACATTAAGTTTGTAAACATATGGATAACTAACGATTCGTCAGTTAATTCCAAAAGACATTTAGACGACAACACTATATTGTGCTGACTGTAATTGAGAATCCAGAAAATTCAAAGTCCAGAGAATTGCAAAAGTCAAACTTCGAATACTGCTGATTGGAGGTCAAATAGTTTGGAAAAGCAAACAATCTTAATTAATAAAAGCTGATTCCAAATTGTGATTTTAGTATTATTTGCCAATGAAACAAAATGAGTTTTAACACACACACATTTGAAAAAATAGCTATCATAATTTTAAGAATTGGCTTACTGTACTATATAACTATCAATTACATTAATATTATTTCGACTGATTATGATGGAACGTTGTTGATAAACTCATAGAATTAATGTAATTTTATTCAAAATTCTGCAAACATTTCCCTTAAATGAAAGCATTATTTTTCAAACCAGAAATGAAAAACACATCTTACGTAATATCCTTGCTTCCAAGTGTTTATGAAGCACATTTTTATCTGATACGTACGAAAACAAAACAAATGGCACAATATTTTATTTCAAATTTCAAATTAGCCAGATGGAGATCATAACAGATTTAACCTGTCTTCCTCGATGACATGAGAGTTCCTGGAGAGACGTCCCCGAGAAGGGACGAGAGAGCCGAGATGAAACGTGCAGGGGGAGCGTGACACTGACAGAGACCCGTGCGTTGACAGGCGTCTGGGGAAGCAGTCATGAGGGAGCGGCTGCGAAGATCTCATTGCGAACTGCTGACTAGATGGGATGAAAGGAAAAGTGTTGGCTGTGGAAAAAGATTGACAGTGAAAATGATGCGGAGTGAAAGAGTGATTGTGTTAAAGTACTGAAAATATGCCTGCAGTAGTGATGTAAGGGTGTCAAACAGTGTTACACCCTTTTTGCTCGGAGACTAAGTCTATTTCCTTGATCCCGAGTACTGCATGAGGGTTTTGCCTATGTGGTTAGGGTGTGGCTCTTCATATCATCCACGTATATCCTCTGAACATGATACATAATTGTGCTCTTGCACCATCAAGTGTAATATTGCATCATTGTGCAAAACGTATGGTACAGTTGAATGAAAAGTATGGATTTTGGAAAAATATTATCCTAGAATTTTGTCCCATCGAGAATAGACTGCAATTGATTATTTAAAATAGTGTCTGTTATATCTCCTTCTTCTTTGGCCTTTTCAGGATTATTCATGATTAGTGTTCCATCTTCACCACCTTATTCTCGAAGAAATCCATCATTTCTTCGTCTACAAAGCCTATAATTCAGGATCTTCTTGAGGATTATTATTAGTGCCTGGTGGTAACTGGTTAAAAAATCTGTTATTGGTTACACTCGTAATTTTTGCCTGAATTTTTCATTTCTAATGTGATTTAACAGTTTGCAGTCTTTTAGTTATCGAAGAAATTTCATTTCTGATGTTTCTATTTGCCTATAATATTTTACTTTACGTGCTCATGTTTCCTATCCGAACAATAGAGTAGGAAAGTGATATGTGAATGTGTGTATGAATTTAACAAATACATTATGTTCACATGCACATTATAGCACGTTTATATAAAAAATTTACAAATAAACCTATGCAATTACTAATTAGAGAAATTTCGAGCCAGGAGTGCATGTAATTGAAATGGGAAACAAGTTTCTAAACACTGACGTAAAAAAGAAACCGAAATATAAATTAGTAGTGCAATATACACCAAAAACAATAGTAAATTTTATATGATCATAAAAATTGCAGCAAACCTCTTGAACTGGAATTTTAATTAAATTTTCGGGGCAAATTCAATAACAAGTAAATTCAAAATTCTCTGCATATCTTTTTTATTTTTTATTTTCCTCAGTTGATTAGAAAGCGAGTCTTAATAGTACCATTCATTCAAATAACCCATCTCCATATGCACACTATGCTACTAGAGGTACATTGAGACATTGGCTTGACATACGGGTAACCGGTTTACCTTGTTCTTCTAAATTATGGGAATGTGTCATTTAGGTGTTGGGAATAATCCCATTCTGTTGCTCTGAGGATGTAACTGAGGTCAGGATGATGAAGGTAGTTTTGAGATACTGCTGCGATATTCATCTGAAAATTGCTTCAAGAACTTCATAGAAGGGCAGCGAGCTACTTCTTGTTTAGTGCCTAAATGCATCACGATCAGGACCTCATAGTACAGGTTTCTTTATTAGCAGTCTTGGTGGACGCTAAGAGATCAAAAACTGTCCCAAACAAGTGGCAGTTTTCACTATGAGGGCTTGTTTAACCCTTTTGAAGCAATCATGGAGTCTTACCCGAATTTGTTGACGACTCACTTCATCCAAAGACGCTCGTATTTATCTGTACGGGTAAAAGTGTAAAGCCCTGCATCCCAAACGTGTATGCACTTGCAAGGTTGATCCTGCGGGTTTGGTGGTTTAACGATAAGCGTGTCGGGCTGGGGTACCCAGGTTTGGGGGTTCAAACTCGATCGAAACCGTGGATTTTTAAGGGCAAAAAATCCTTCGTACGCCTTCCTTCAGAAGGAGAAGTAAAGCTGGCTGCCCCATATAGTAGATTTACTGCATCTAAAAGAACCTGAAGCCAAAAAAAAGGCTCTGAGCTAAAGTCTAAATAGCCTGTTTCGTCGCCTGAGATACCTCCTTTCTCCGCAAGTTGGTGAAAGGAGCGAAGCGAAATTTGCGAGGCTAGACTGAACAACGGTCCCAATTGCCCGAGTCTCGCCACGTAGAATATGGCATTAACTAACTAACCAACCCTTTACCACACCCAGTTCTGTTTTGGAAGTTACTCCCTTCAATCCGTCTTTCCGCCTTTCCTTCACACACGCAAGCTCCACAGAATGGCGTGGGCGGGCGGTCAGTCTATTGCGCGTCGCCCGCACTTCTAATTCCGCGCCCCCTTGCCGCTGCTCAGGCAATAAAACGCTTAGCCTCGCGCCCTACGACCTGCAGCCCTCAACCGCAGGGGCGTTTACCCAACACTCCTGCTTGGCACGACTCCCCTGCGATTTTCGCGTGACCCGACCTGTTTCAAATCTTTCTCCGGGCAGCCTTATAAAAATCGAGGTGATTCGTACTGACCAGTGATAAATTACTGCCTCTGGGGAATGACATTCGAATCCCGATCAATTGATGGTGAAACAAATATTCAATAACTTGGTATACTACTCCCCTCTTTCATTTTTTTTCTTTCTCAAACTTCATCCAAAACGTCACTATTACCCTTGTTTATCGTTTGATTCATGTTTTTGATCCTGTATCACTAAGATCGTTCAGGCTCCTGATAATATAATTGAATAGTTGAAATATGTTGGGTTCAATAGTGTTGAGTTTGGGAGAGAACATACAAATTTTACAGCATAATCCTTGTAACTTTTAAGCCGTATATTAATAATGCTGCCGTATGCGAATCGTTCATTTATTCAATTATTCGTACTTGGGACATAGCTACAACCTAAATCCGTAATTCTTCTTTCGTTTACTAATCACAATAAACAGATTCCTTCCTCTCATATTACTCACAAATCCCCTATGTACGCCTAGTTCCAGTACTCCCATTCATTCTCTCTAGGCTGCACCAGCCACAAAGCCATTTGGTCATCGTTGCCCCTCCCTTATGCGTCCATCGGGCGGATGGGGCGACAGATAGCCGCTGTGTCCAGCCGCCCTCTTCCTCTCCGCCGGCCTCAAGCTCGTTCACTCTCGCCCGTGGTCGCCGCACCGCCCCGCTCAGCCCCGCACGCCCCAATAACAGTAATTGTAATTTACCAGCGCTCGCCCTCCCCGCGACGCACGCGCCTTCACGCCCCCGGGCGGGCGCGCACGCCCCTCGCCCACGCGCCCCGGGCCCGCGCCCCTCGCCCATGGCAGCGGGCACACATGCCGCCCCGCCGCCCCGCTCGACGCTCGCTGCGCATTGTCTAGTACCAGCCATTTGATACTATTTGCTGGTTCCTTTGCCCAGAACGTTTACTTTGTGACCTCTGTCCGGCGCATCTATGCCCGGCCCATCTGCCCGATACAACTGTGCCCGGTACACTGTGCCCGGTACAACTGTGCCCGGTACAACTGTGCCCGGTACAACTGTGCCCGGTACATCTGTGCCCGGTACATCTGTGCTCGGTAATCTCTGCCTGGATACGATCCTGTGCCCGTACATCTGTGCCCGGTACATCTGTGCCCGGTACATCTGCGCCCGGTACGTCTGTGCCCGGTACATCTGCGCCCGGTACATCTTCGCCCGGTACATCTGTGCCCGGTACATCTGCGCCCGGTACATCTGTGCCCGGTACATCTGTGCCCGGTACATTTTGGCCGGTACCATCTTGTCGATTCTCAAATAGCCGGTATCGTAAGTTGTGGCCGGTATATCTGTGGTCGGTACCCAGAGACAGATAACCGGCCAATAGTCGATACGTATGCGCATACGTCACCACAAAGACTATATACCCCATTCTCTGTTTATCCTTCTTACATGAATCTCATTTTGAGCCTTTATTTTTCGATTTGCACTGAAAAATGACACAAGCAGATAACAGAAACCTACGTCAGCCTACGGTGTCACATCAATACGACCGTCGATTTGCCCCGAGAAAAGTTAAAATACGAATATCGAAACGCCAGTCTGCAATGCGGCAAATAAATAAGGACGAGGAAGTTTCCCTCAACGACAGCATTAAAAAACGGTTCTCGCGGTCCTGGGCGCCACAGCAAATATGATGGCAAATGGAGATTTCAATATGATATCCAAAACGTCATTCCTAGAATTGGCGATGCCTGGACATCCCAAGCCAGTCTAACTACTCCGCCCATGAAAGTCTACTTCACAGGGTTTAATTACTCTTCAGGATTCTATAGATGCCGATTGTTGTGAAGGCTGATTAAGCCTGAGAAAGGCCAAAGCCCAATGGCGGAAACATCACACCATAGTCCCGGCAACGTCCGTGTTGCTGGAAGCATTCGAATACATCCTCGGCTGCACACACCTCTTCCGTTCGTATCCTGCGCCGCCTCCATTACGATCCTGTCCGCTCACTGCAATCGCACGCGCCGCCCCACACGTCCTCGCGCGCCCCTCGTCGCCGCGGGCGGCGGCGTGTCCCGCACTATCGACATCGCAGAGGGTCCATATTCTTAATTAAACTTGGCCCGCCCGCCCGCTCGCACGCACGCCGGCGCGACAACCACGCGCCGAAGGGGGGTGAGCACGAGCACGCGTGCAGCCGCGGCCTCCGAATAATTCGCGCGCACTCCTCTTTCGCCCCTCCGCCCCCTCCCCCTCGCCGTCACGCGGCGCACGGTGGGCGTTGGAGGAAACTCCGCGGCCAAAGAGCTTTCATTTAAGACGCGCGGTTCCTCGGAGAGTTTTCTGTGGCTGCTTCCCGACCTGACGTTTGCCGTAATGTGTTGTTTCGAGTTCTTAACTGTTACTGTATTCTCCTTCATTGTAACGAGCTGCCGGGAGTGGTGGCTCAGGGCTTCAACTGATATGACTACAGTGTGTCTCTGATCGATAGGTTCTAGAGTTCCAATCCCGAAGAGAGTGGAAAAACTTTGAAAACTAGCTAGATAGCTAGGTCGAATTCAGTCATGGAGGAGAATTCTAGCGGCCCCCACAAGCGGACTGCTCTGATCAGCATTTTTCTGTCGTTTCTCCGGTTCAACACCAGCCGAATGCCGGGGCAGTACCCTAATAAAAGACCACTGACCGCGCGCGATTCTTTCTCTTACTTGTCCAATCCTCACCCTTTACTTACGCACTCACACGCACTAAACTACCTCACATGTCGGGAGACCGGTCGCGAACTACGAGCATGTCCCGTCTGGGACGGTGCCCAGCTGGTGGACGAACGTGTGCTAAACTCCGCAAGGCGACTGTAGGTCGAAGCCAAACCTCACCATCCGTTGGGGAGAGATCGCCGCCACCTCCTGAGGAGAAACATGCATTACAATTACGAGACTAATGACCATAGCACTTGACGCACGAAGAATCATTAATCAATCAATCAATCATTCTAGCGAGCTGGATAGTAGGAAGTTATTAAAACTTGTGTGAGTCTTATATAAAGGTTAATTCTTAAGTATTTTTAAACATTGTAGGATTTATTACTTTGTGTTTCCTGATGTGTCAACTGCTATTGTCAATAGTCCCATGTATTTAGTACGTGTGTTTACGAGTGAGTAGATCCCATGTATTCAGTACGAGAGGTGGCGGTGTTCCTCCCACTGGATGGCGAGTGTCGACGATGATCTACACGTCAGTTTGCAGGGGTTTCCCCTTCCGAGTATCTCTCACGAGCGGGTAACTGCCCAAACCGGGATAAGCTCTAATGTTCCGACTGGAATTCCTTCATGTAATAATGTAGTTCAAACATTACTGGAGATTATTTTCTTTATTCAATTAAAAAAACGTTCAATTTTCCTTATTCAACGTTTTGAGTGTCATGTGAAGTAGGGTGGAGAGTGGGTGAAATTAAAAAATATGGTGTTTCAGCAAATATGCAAAAGGAACACATTTGTGAAAATAAGCAATTGATGTGGAGAAAATACAGATCTGTAAATTGGGGTTATAAGAAATATACAGTCATTTTCATTGTGTTGAGATTGATACAAAAATAAACTTTAATTTTTAATAAATCTATTTTGTATTATTTCTGTTGGGCTTTTTTGGACTAGAGTGAAATTTCTTGGCGTGGTGAGAATTCTGCTGTGTTGTTGACATTAGTAAAGGATGAAATACTAATCATCTTTTCCAACACAAATGGTATCTATTATTTAATCTACTTCGTCTACTATTTAATTTGAATTTTTAACAGTATTTTCAAGAGATACTTATTTTATCGCGACAGAAGAGTCAAAACTTTGATTCAACAAATCGCGCGTATGTAAACGACACGTGTCGAGGAGAAAATACGTTTCTAGACTTTAGAATTTGTCACGAGTTCACGACCATGTACAGTAGCGAAACTTGGAACTCGATACGGTCTATTGGAGTCAAGGTATTGAATTAAACAATCTTTGTCAACTCAGATAAAATAATAGACTAAATAGACAAAATTCATGAAATAATAGATGTGAGATGAGTCATATGCTCTCTCACAGTGTTTGAATTCGACCTAGTCAAGTAGCTAGTATCGATAACACTAAACAAATTTTTTTTTAAATGGCGGAAATCTTTGTATCTAACACTTGTTCTAAGATAAGTTAAACGATTTTGATTCACTATATGCAAACCGCTTGTCTCTATCACCCACCTTTTTTGCACCATAATATTCCAACCATTTATATTTAATTGGTACCATTGTTGTTGCAAGGAATACTAATGAAAATGGAAGTTGCTAAGAAAATAGTGAGATGGAATCAAAAAACACGCATATTAAATAGTAATATATATTTGAAGGTATAATACATAAAATCCATACACACTGAAAATTCTTAATCTAAGATGGTTGAGTGGTTTGAATTTTCTGGCTGTAGATTTGTGTTTGTGCTGAGCATTTGGCATGTCACTCTGAAGTGTTCTGTAGAAGTCAGCCAAAATTGCTGCACTCCGTTGTCCAAAATACCGTGGTTCCATCTGCGAGATGTTCTAATAAATATGTTCACTATGTTTATCAGTGACTGCACCTAGGTTTTCGGGGAATAAGGTAAGATGTGAGTCGAGAAGATGAAGTTTGAGGAACATATTGACACCCACCAGTTTGTAGGCATTGACGCACTTCTTCACAATATATTTAAATAGTCAGCTGATTCATAATTTCCAAGGAAATTGACTACAACTTATTTGAACGATATCCATGCACATGTCAAGTTCTGCTCTCACGTTTTTTATTTGTGTTTCTATTTAAACATGTTTTACTATTTAACAAAATATTATGCATTTTTCTAACAGTTTATCAATGTAAAAAATTGCATAAATATTATAACAACATGAGACTAAAAATTGATGAAAGGAGTTTCGTGAAAACTATTTTTTGTCTATTTTAAAACCCTGACGTGATAGAGAAAAAACTGTTTTCAGAATTGAAATTATCTTAAAAGCTACTTTAGAAAAAGTAAACATCTTGCCCGGTATCTATATCGTGTGCAATCAGCCATCGTCGGGACTTGCATCCTACGACCTCCCAGTCAGCCGTGCTGAAGGGGAAACGCTTTCACCTCGTGCTTGCAGTGTAGTGGGAGGGCCCACAGCGCAATAGCTGTAGTGGCTGCGGGCGCGGGTGATGTGTTGGCCAGTGGGGATTAATCGTTGCAATGGCGCGCGCCTGGCTGATCGCTGGGCCTCTCCCCCCTCTGCAGAAGGCGCGCATCACGAGGGACCAGGCGATTTGCCCCCCCGGGACCCTGGCCGACGGACCGAAGAAGCACTGCGGCAATCAAAGTGTACTGTTAAGTCTTCGCTGTTTTAACCCTCCGTAAATCGAGGGTGAGCGCAGTACGCACTGGCACATTCCGCTAGCCAATAGTCGGCGTTCATGTGTCATAACGGTCTGTAATTGCTTCAGATTGTTATTTAAAATAATAATAATAATAATAATAATAATAATAACAATAACAATAACAATAAAACAATTATAACAATAATAACAATAACAATAATAACCATAATAACAATAATAACAATAATAATAACAATAATAACAATAATAACTATAAAAGAAGCTCGGCCTATCAGACGGCCCAGATCGCTTCGGTAGTAGTGCCGTAGCAGTCTCGGATCAGAAGATTGCGGGTTCGAGTTCCGTCTCGGGCATGGGGTATTTGTGTCTTTCTGTATGTATGTGTCGCCCTCTCACCCCTCACTATCATCCATGATCATTATTTCATCTTCCATACCCCCAAGGCCTGGGAGATAAAAATCGGATCCAGCTAAACGTTGATCCTTTGAAAAAATTACATGCACCTGCCACGAGATAATTTTGATGAGCCTTGGTGCATGCATGCGTGGTCCAAGTCAAGCCTATTTGCGAGCAAAAAAAATTAAAAACAACTAGGTTTTACAACTGATGCTAGCATTCAATGCAAGGTTGTGTCTTGTGTCAATCTGGGGAAGAGGTTGAGCAAAACGCTCTCTCCGGTCCTAAGGTGTAAGTATTTTTGTTACGAAACTCTATAAAGAATTTTTAAAACAAGCTTCACCCGGTTTAGCTTCACCCAGTGAGCCGAGAGCTTTCACAAAAATATTTTCTTTACTTTAAATCCAAAAAGAAAAAGAATCGGATGCGTCTCAAGAGTGAGTTTCATTTTGAAGTGTGTAATTATGACAATATATCATACAGGTTTTATTGTTGCTTTCAAACATTTATAACGAAAATGTAGTTAGTCAATATACAAAAAATATAGCAAATAAGGACAAAACGAAAATAATTATAGAAAATAGTACTCATGAAAAACCTATTCGTATTACCAAATCAACCACTAGGTCACCATCTTTTATAAGGCGAGTTATCACCTTCTGATACCGCAATTGGAGAATGAGGCATTCAGTGTTGAGTTTGTTGGTCTAAGGGAGGGAAATTTTTGTTTTGATGTACTAAGATCTTAAGATTTTTAATGCTGTTGCGACAATTGCGTTGTTAAGAGAGTCAATTCGTTTTCGGAAGACATTTTGAGAGTTACACTGTACGTTAGGGTAATACAGGTGTTGGTTATCTGTTTCATTTCAAAATTCACGACACTATTCTTGAATTGTCAGTCAGAATTTTTCGATAAAATAAAACGCAATAACATTTCAGGTGCATTTGACTGGCGCATGCAAAACACAGCTAGCACCTCGGCCAAGCGGCTGTTCCTTGCAGTTCTTCTCCTGGCAATAATGGTGCTAGGCAACGCCTACACGGGGCACCTTCTGGGTTTCTTCGCTTCCCCACCTCATTACGACAACCCACGCACACTAGCCGAAGCTGAACGTGTCGTGCGATATCTGTACTCGGATATAGATTACAGACAACTTATGAGAGAGTTAAATGAGACTGACGCCATCAAAAGTTTCGATCTTAATTTTAAGGTTGACAGAGAGATCATAGGCCGTTTATACGACATAGCTCACAAAGGACGAGATGCGTTCCTTCTTACTTACGATCGGTACATGAAATTTGTTCTGTTTAAAAATATGAGTCTTGGAAGCAAACCGTTGCTTTATGAAGTTCCGGAATGTATGATAACGCCAGGAAACGTGGGTTTACCTATGGCCAAGAAAATTCCGGAATATGATATTGTCAATCAGTTTTTAATGCGAGTTTTGGAAGGTGGTCTGTGTAATCGTCGAGATGTTAATGAACGAAACCTACTTACTGCAAAAGGCATTTTGATTCCAAACAGTGGGGAAAAACGTGATCCTATGGCAATGACAGTGAATCAGTTTTCAGCTTCTTTTCTTTTGTTGGCGGTGGGACTTGGATGTTCCACAATTGCATTATTCCTGGAATTGATTATGGGTCAACTGAGAAGGCGGTCTTTTACGAAGAAACCATAAAAATATTACTTATTCGTAAAACAACACACCACTGGAAGTCTTCATTGTGTTTACAATATCTACATTTAATTCGGTAGTTGGACATTTCTATTTAGCGGATTTCTTTTTATCACATACATAAATGCGTATGAATCACTTTATTTAAATGCTAGTAATTAAACGATTTTTTGGAAGTAGAATTCCAGAGAGAGATAGAAAAATATCAACTTATATTATCATTAATGATCTGTATAATTAATTATCAACATACTCCAGAGAAAAGGTATGGACATTTTTCTAATATTTATTGTAATGCAAATGGGTGACTTTGTAAAAATATGTAATAAAATACATATAAGTATATTATTATTATTATTATTATTATTATTATTATTATTATTATTATTGTTAATTACTACACTGTGCTTCCTTTCTCAGAACTATTGGTTTAATTTATGGGTTCGGGGAATAAGGGAGTCGAAAAAGTCATATGCCAGAGTCCTACGTGATTCCTGATAAGCGCATCACAAATCTATCAAAGAAACAATTTTTTTTAAAATTTCTTCACGATGTGGCTTAATCCATGGATAAAAATGAAACACGTTATGAAGTACTTAAATATTTGGAAGTATTTGACGTGATTTACCATAAAATGTAATTTCCATATTTATCGTTATATGAAATTCGTAGTATTCCCCTAGATTGAATATCATCGAACCATAAACATCAATCGCAAAGAGTAGAAAAACCGAACTAAAATGAATGAAAATTATTTACTTACTTTCCGAATTCTTTAAAAATTGGGGAACGGTTACGAAGGGTGTCATCTAATGCCGTATCCTCTTATTCTACGTCGTATTTCCTATTTCTACTCTCGTCGGTTGGAAATGGAATAATATTTCCCTTTGTTAATAACACGAATATTCTTTTCCAAGCCGGAATGACAAATAATAAGATTTCAGAAATTTCAAGTTGGTTAATGTAATAAATAAATAATTGTACACAATGTAAATAAAATTTGGTGCAGTTTTGCTTTTCAGGTCAGAATTCGTATGCATAATGGAAAATAATGATATAACGCTATTATTTGATGCTACTGTACAAGAATTTTTGGATCTCAATACAGTTAAACCTCAAATGTAATATACATATGAATGAATTGAAATCTAAATTAAGTTCATTATGTTACACATACAAAAATCAATCAAATAAATTAATTCAGTGGTAACCTCATAGCATTCATATTGTCAAGGTTCATTCCCGCCTGAAGTAAGGCATAATATTCTGGAAAAATACATCCTACAGTGCCCAACATTTTTATATTTCAGAAGAAAATTGTGCTCCTATTAAGAAAATACCATTCACGTTATTGCAGCAAGATTTTCTTAGTTGACCCTGGAATACTACCTAACATTGCCTTACCTATTTATTAATGAATCAATATTTTTTTCAAAACTGTCTCGCTTAAGAGTGAGAATATATTTTCAGGTGATTTATATATTTATAATTGCGCCTACAAAAGTACGAATCATATTCATTAGGTGTTAGTATCACAGCTCACTAGAGAGCTCGCTACAAAAATCCATAAAAGTTTTTTTCTTTTAATAGTGTTATAAATTCGTTTATTCTATACGATGGTTCATGGGCAATGTACTAGCTTCCCGTGGTGTGATCCCGAGTACTATTCCCGGTCGAGGCAAAAAGAGAGTTGTAGCTTTCTTTTAACCGTTTTCCGGACAACCAGGGCCCCATACCTTAATATTTTACCTGAAAACTATCCAAAGTGTTATAATAGTTGTTTGTAACTTTTGTTCTTTGTAGTGTTTTTTAAATTTTCCCGCAATGTTCCCGCCTTTAACGAAAGTATTACTGAATAGTAAATTAAAAAGTCTTTATTTTTTTAGCAACAACCGGGCAAACAGTGTCCATTTGACCCATGGCTCTTAAACTAGTGTGACGTCATGGATACTCACAGCGACCACAGACACAGAGCTTTCGTATAACAAATATATTTATTAACAAGAAAACAAACAAATATATACACTTAATAATCTACTTAAACCCTAGCTCTGATAGACCTTCTATCCCCTGATCGCGGGAGCGATCCAAAACCCGATTGAAGATGGTTTTGATTGTGGCATTCGCCACTCCTACTTTTGAAGCGCGCACAAAGCCTAGCTTCCGTGACCGGATGTCACGCTGGGACACAAAGTCCGTTCTGGCGCACCAACGGCTGGTTTGCCTCGATCGGAGGAGCGATCTTATCCGATTGAGAATCGGCGTGAATCGTGGCACTCAACCACTCTTCACCTCGGAGCACGCACACAGCATCGCTCCCCCGTGACCGCAGTCACCCAAGGACATAAGTCCGCAGGCTTCGTCAACTAATGACTCCAGCCTCGCGAGCCTGGCTCGCATATGCACCGTCTTGGCGCCAAGTTTTGTGCACACGCACGAGGTTCTCCCACCGTCTCCAGAACCTGCCTACTGGCTCCGTACACTCTGTTATATAGGCGAGGCCCACGTGACCTCCTACGTCACGCCACCCCCTCGCTTGTTATAACAGTGAAAAGCTTCTATAAGCCGGAAGACACCCAAAGCCTTGTGTCTCCCGTCTCCGCGTTCTTCCCTTTTCGGAAAAACCCTGCTTCCTGTGGCGAGACTAATCCGCAACCAAGCGCCCCCAAATAGATGCCATGAGGCACGCTGGCTAATACGTTACACTAGTGTAATATTTTTTGGTTTTGTTTGGTCAATTACTGAACGCCTGGTTCGTGCCCAAGGGATAGACTTATGGCGGATTGCGTAACATCTTTTAATCGGGAAGTTATCTGACATTACGTGTGAGCGATTTTAAGATCGACGCCTTCGTAGGTAGTGTTTCTGCGGGGTAGCATGTAGACGAGTCAGAAGAGTGAGTTTTTGAAGTCGTGTGCGATCAAGGTTTTACTGGAAAATTGCATAGCGATAGGAATGTTTCTCAACGTGACTGAATGTTAGAAAACATGAGATCATAAGATTTTTATGTTGATATTGCAAAGAATTTGGTTCATGCACAAAATGTAAGTAGTCGAATAATTGAATAACATGTGCTATCTGTCAATTACACACGTTCCCGGGGAAGAAGAAGCTTCATCAACTCAGAAAATTTATAACAATACCAAAAAAGGTGTAATTATGTCCTTCAGAAAGAAATAGGAAACAAAGAGATGTAGCATCTGTTCAAAACCTCTCTGTAATGAGCACAACCAGAGTAACAATGTGCGATCTGTAATAAGATAAAAATTGTTTAATAAACAAATATAAAGAATTTGGAAGCTTATGTTATATTAAACAATTATATTAGATAGTTATGCTTCATTATCACGTCAAACATATACACATTCTGTCGCAGGACCGCTGAACCCCGCTTGCCCGGTTGCGTCATTAAAATTGGTTGTCCGGAAAAGGGTTAAAGTCGTCCAAATTTCTGTACCTGCGTGATAAAGAAACATCAAGCAGGGAGAGTTTGTTGGTTCAGATGAAGGGAATGCGTCATGATCGACACAAGTCTCACTACCAAGCGTGAGAATTATACTAGGCTCCGGGTTGAGGGAAGCTGTAAGCTAGCCGGTAAACTCAGACAGTGAAAAAGGGAAATGAAAAAAAAGTCTGAAAGGGAAATGAAAAAGGGAAAATGAAAAAAACCAAATGGAAAAAAGAAAATACAAGCAATAACATAAATGAAAATGTTTCCACCTGTAATGTATCATTCTATAAGATAAAAACTAGTATTAGAGTAAGTAAGCTCCGTTTTGTCAAGGATTTTCGAGCAATTTGTGTGGATTCATTGAGCAAATGGTGAGAAGGCTCATCGCTTTCGACATATTTGTTCTGGACATAAATATAGCTTTACTATGTACATATTTTCAAGATATTTTCTTTCAGTAACTGTGGTAAGAGCAGAGCTAGGACGTGGGTTAGTTGTTTGGTTAGCAATACTATGAAATCAAATCAGTAGTACCTTTGTCGCGGAATATATGTTTTCTGTTGCTCGGAAGCAAACATTCCTATATTTCAAATATTGCGAGCCACACTTTGTTGGTACTATTATTCATTATACAACTATGTATAGTAAAAGGGTAGGAAAGGAATTGTGTAGCTCAAAAAATGTGTGTAACACTTCACCTCCATACGTCTATAGAAATTAATTGCAAAAATAAAGCAGATTAGCCCTTTTTACCATTTAATATTGCAGGCTTTCTTTTCTTCTTAACAAACACATTTCTTTCAGGAAGTTGAACACCAAAATAATCTGTTTCCTCACACGTTGTATTGTATTATACGTGTTCAGGAGACGATACAGAAAGTATTTAGATACGCACAATAAATGTTTTGATGATATTTGGAAAGTATTAGTATGAGGTAAAAAATGTACGAGATTTTTATAATCGGTATAATGAATAGATGTAATGAGATCTAAGAATACGTATGAAAATAATTTTAAATAAATTGAGTAAAATGTATGCCAGTGATGTTGCAACAAAACATTATTTCTCACATTGTTTCTAACATTTGCAGTTTTCGTAAATTCTGAATGTTTGACGAAAATGAAATTCGGACCAGTCTTTTATGCGTACTTTCTTTTATTTGTAGAAAAATAAAGAAAAATTGTAGTGAATGTTGAGCATTTTTTTAAAATTTCCATCAACTTCAAGCAGATATTGCGCGAAAACTTTTAGTTTAAAAAAAACTGAACATGATTATTTTTTTAAATATCTGCTTTTATTACAGGTTTTACTTAAGTCTCTATCTTCAGTCTCCATCGAGTATCTATCTTCAAATTTGTAGTTTTAGAAGGTTCCCTGTTTGCAGTTCCCAAAAATACAGAGTTCGCTGGAAATAGGACTAGCGCCAATTTTTTTATGGTTCTTTACCAGGAAAATATTTAGAGAAAAAATTGAAGCTCTTTTGCGAAAATAATTGTTTAATAATTGCCTATGCTTCATGCAAAGTTACGCGAAAACTACTCATATTTTTGAGAAATTGTACATGACCTTACCTCGTGATCTATCTTCAAATAACATATTTCATTCTGCAAAACAATATCTATCTTCAATATTGTAGTTCTATGAAATGCCGAAATAAATTTAACTGTTCATTTCTTCAAAAACCTCAGACTCAATTATATAATTTTTGTGAATTAGTGTTAGTAAATGTGGAACGTTTCGAAGAATTTGGACGAAAATTGGTCTGAAAAGATCCTATTCTGTACTGAAAAATGCTGAAGATTTTTAGCTGTAGCATTGCCAATGGGGGAGGGGTCTTAGAGGCCCAGATTCATTAGCCTCTTATTCTGTATAAAAATGTAATGTTTTTTATCGAATACGTTGGTCCAGTAGTCGATTATATTTCCATTTGAAGTGCCATAAACCGAATAATGATTTTTGCTTAAATTAATGCACATGTCAATTATTAGTTTTTATTAACATACCAAATTCGTCAAATTAAAATCAACTTTTAGCATTGGACTGCCCCCCCCCATCCCACCCGTGGTGTTACACGGAGCAATTTATACAACCTTGGTATTGCAAGTGTTAGTGCGAGAAAATTGTGTTTAAAAGACAGCAAGAGCAGATGTATTGTTTTCACTTAGTTTAGTTCTCTTCACCGAGTTTTCTTCTCAACTCTACGCTGAACTTGACCTCAACATGCCCATCCTCGGCGAGAAAATATTCATTGGCCCTATGTATGTGAAAAGCCGTCTAGTTAAAAAAAACCAGTGAAGCAAGAATATAGACCCCGATTATTTTTCCATCCTTTATGATTTTACAAAATTTTTTGCATGTGGTTGTTTAATTAATAGGCCAAAGCTTACAATATTGGCTAAGAATAATTAATTCAAATGTGTTAGTGTCGACGTTCATGTGGTTTGTTGTGCCCCTCACTTCCTACAAGTAAAAAGTCGTATTCAAATATTACTGAAGATGCTACTAAAAGTGTTAGTGTTTGTGAAAAGCATTCATTTAGTGATATTTTAAAGCACGACTCATTTTAATAATCCATAAATGGTTTGTAATAAAATATTTTGTATTGCAAATAGTATCGAACTAACAAATAAGCTATTTCGTGACAATCTGTCCTCAGCAAAAGAATTGCGGAAAATTCGTATGTCTAATTTTCGAATTAGTGCAATTTTCAGTTGATCTCATATTTGAATAATAATCGTATTGATGCCATTTTCGTAAGTCCACTAATGCTCTTTAGTGCGACAGACAGATGTTAATCCTTAGGTCAATTTTTTCGGCACCAAATCCGCAAATAGTGGATTCTTTCCACACAATGTGTTGAAGGAAGTAATTTTCTACTTATATGACCAAGAATCAACTTTTTTAATATCAGGGACTAACTAACCGGTTTTTTGTCTCCAAATTTCACCTTTTTTCGCAGAATTGCAGTACTTTCTCTAATTTACGTAAGAAGTATACGAAAAAGAAAGGGATTAAATTAAATTTTCGTCTGCTAAATAAACAGCTGGTTTTCTTCATATGTTGCTATATATTGGTTAATTATGTGGCCATAAATTACATCAGTGTCTAATGGCAATCTGACGTACTAAAATATGTATATCTTCAACCTCTACTTTATAATTATACTCTACCTATACTCTACCTATACTCTACCTATACTCTACCTATACTCTACCTATACTCTAACTATACTCTAACTATACTCTAACTATACTCTAACTATACTCTAACTATACTCTAACTAAGAATATGCTAACTATAAAATGTATCCATAAATAGTATTCTTTTGTTATAGATTTCGAACGGGACATTTGATATAAAGGTTGCAGGAAATGACTTGAAAATGCATTTACTTCTATCCTAGACTCTCAACGCCTAATTCACTGTAACATGCAATCAATGACAAACTTTGCTATTCATATTGCACAGAACTTGTGAATCACATCAAGCCCGCTAAGCACATCGCCATTTGCTGTACTCCTATAAAGAATCAATATTTAATAACACCACGTCCATAGTGCATGCACACTACTTGCATGTACATTCTACTTGCAACTTTTTACACACGACGCACTACTTACAATCCGGCGCAAATCTTAAAGAACGAATAGTTTCTGAAGAAATATTTTTCTGTAGTTTTCTAAATCTACTGAAAGATGAAATAGTTTATAAAAATACTGAATGTATTTTACTTTCGAACGCCTCTGATTAGAATCAACGTCGGCGTGTCCTGCAATGTGAATTAAACAAAACTGTCATTTATCTAGCTTGAAACTTGAGCTCAATTTAATTTTGGAGTTTTAAAATGTCCAGTGCGTGTTTTAACTTATTGGTAACTCTGATAGCTGCATTAAATGCAGCTTGTATTCCTACTAAAGTTTATAGTGCGTTTGGAACTGAGGTAAGTCGTGATCGAAATAAATGCATCAATTCAAGTGCAGAAAATACTGTGCTTTTACTATATACAATCAGCAAAGACGAAATCGGAAAAGATGCCGTTTTCATAACTGCAGAGGGTGAAAATGCGTTGTCAATGCAATGGATTCCATCTGCTTCTCTCAGCTTTTTGAAGACTCTACACATGAACACCATGTCTCCTTTTGTCATCAGCGAAGACGATGAAACTTATTACAATTCACGTCCATATTTGCTTTTAACAACAATTTCACAATGTGAAGAAATGGCATTGATTTCCTTATCAATCGTGACACTTGCAGTGCAAGAAAAAACAAACATTCTTATTTCATTACCCACACTAAAATATCTTACTTGTTTTGAAGAATGGTGCTTATTTCACAATAAATGTGTCAACAGAACATGTCTATTAGAACAATATTGTGAAAATTATGTAACTAGTTCCGATAAGATGAGAGGAACTATTCAACATATAAAAGCCCATAATATTCAGCAGAAAACATGCCTTAATATCATAGAAAAAATACAGAAAGCAGATCTACGTGCTGGCATGCAAGGAGTTTCCAGCAAATTGAAATATCTTGATGTTGAAACAATTTTTAATAAAGCGCAAAAAGTATATAAATATAACATATCTAAACATTACAAAATAACTACAGGTTCGGATACATATTTAATTGAGTGGTTTCAGAAATTTACCGGATGGGAAATCGAGATCGTTCAGAGAGACTTTTACGAAAGTGCGAATGTTATCCTTCCTGAAATTGCAAATGGATCGGTACTCACCAGATTTCAGGTATATATGATGACAGCTGAAAGATATAAGACGGTGAGTTTCACTGTTCCACTGGCTCAAAATACTTTGTGCGTTGTGTTACGGACGGCCGCTCAAATGCCGTTTGCTGTCGTACTGAGACTCCCCTATAAACTATCGACGTGGTCGTGTAGTGCGATTATGTTAATATTCTCTGTATTCACTTGGCAATTTCTTTGTCATTTTTCCAGCGTTCCACATCAAGAAAGAGTTTTGAGGATGTCAGACAAGCAATGTAACGGTATAGGAAAGGCTCTCATCGACATAATACAGGTGACGTAGAGAGTGTTAATATCTGGACTGATTTAGAAACAAGATTATGCTACTAAAAAGTTAAATTACCATTTTTTAAAAATATGTGTAATAATTAACAGTATATCATTCATGAGTTATAAGAAAGACAATGTAATGGAAGAGTTATTAATCATATTTTCAGTAAATGAATTGTTGTAATTTTAACTCATAATGTTTTTGCAATATATTTTTCAAATGGAAATATGAAACAAACTAATGCTTTAGTGTTTTGCATCACATAAAATAATCGGAAATGTATTGTTATAGTTGAAAAATATTAATTTACAATACTAAAACATATTTTTCTCACTCTTGTCTTCTTGGGGTGATGTTTTATTAATATAAATGAGCCTTGCACTACTGTCAGGAAGTTTTGCCACCGGCGCTTATCTACCTAAGGGGCACTGAATTTGCACTTTTTACACTGTTGCCTGGTGTTACTGTTATTGTTTCAGAGGGTGATTTTTGCTTGCACTGATCTTAGTGCGGCCGAGGGTGCCGTTTATAGATAATTGCATCTGGTTCCAACAGAGGTTTGGTTTGTGCAGAGCTTCCCTTTTATTTTGAATGTGGTTGGTCTCAGATCAAAGCTCCTAACATGCTGCTGCCCAATTGTGTGGGACATCTGGTTGAATGAACGTTGGGTTGAAAGTGATGTTCATAGCAAACTGATCGTACAGGAGTTTGCGATGTATTCGATTCTCTGGGCGAGGCTGGCGCCTAGCAATGTTGTTTTGCCGCCTATTATTAATTAGAATTGTTGTCAGTTATACGCTGCCTTTAACTTTACTATTGCTTGCAATCACAATAATTTATCAATTGTTCGCTTTTTGATCTTTCAAATATGTGTTTGGAATGATTAGAACAAAACACGATGTGTTCGCTTAGATAGTTCAGAGGAACTTCAATAACAACTATCTTATCCTCTCTTCTCTCTCTAAACCTTTAACATCATACCTCACTACATTTTTCTGAGTTTTATACATTCCACTTTTTAGTACATACACTTCAAACGATGAATTCCTCAGTATTTCCATAGAATACGGATATTTTTTTTGATCTTATGATCTTAAAAATGAAGGTTAATTATTAACTCGTTTACTGAGTAGGTATGATATGTACTCACACCATATTTTTTTAAGTTATTGACGATTTTAGTTTGCAGTTATGGCAGTTCATCTATTTGCCCTTTAATCTTTTATTAAGAGTTAAAAAATATTTAGCGGTTTGTTTTTACATATTTAATGTATTAAATACTTCAAAATTATTAGAAAACCTATACCGGTAGCTCTTTACAGAAGACATTTTTAACTCTATCGTGGCTACAACTATTTTTACAATGTAGAACAAACTATTTGAAAATACTGTGCCGCGTTAAAGGATTTGGGATTTGAAGAGTCTGTTATGTTCAAGTAAAACTTGCATTTAAAAATAATAAATAAATATTTATATTTTTTAAATAATTTTAAGGCCAAATGTATCAGAGATAACATTCATATTTACAAAATTCTTGAACTACACAATGTTACGACCTTACGGATTGGTGTCTTCTTCAGGAAATCTAAAATATGTTAAAAAAAAGTAAAAATATTGGTACAAAATGTGACTATAGCTGACTGAGAAACGTACAAAAGTGTGGCCGGCAAGAAACATTTTCGAAAAGACATTGTCAAAGAATCATCATTCTTACACAAGTTATTTGGTGTGGATGCTACCAAAACCACTCAGATGCTACATATTATACCATCGGCCATTTTACTTGTTTGTTACGACCATACCAGTTTGATAGCTACGAATTGACCTTTATTCTGCAGATTTACATTTGGTTTACTATTGAACTTATTGTGCTCACTAAGGATTTATCATAAATTTCTATAGTCACAAATTTCGTACGGTATTTCTTGTGTTAAATGTTCGTAAACTTAAGCAAATATCTTCCAGGCCGGTTTTCGAGATGTCTTCTCTTCGGATGCCGGCGATGGGATGTCCATGTGATTCTCCAGTTATCGTCGTAAATTTTGGGAGCGGGAGAATTTTTTTAATGTTCCCCGGAAATCCTAACTTCTTCTTCTTCTTCTTTTTCTTCTTCTTCTTCTTCTTTTTCTTCTTCTTCTTCTTTTTCTTCTTCTTCTTCTTTTTCTTCTTCTTTTTCTTCTTCTTCATCATCTTCATCATCATCATCATCTTCTTAAAAAGTCTAAAACATTTTCCTTTCCAAAAATTATAACGAGTCTTTCCATCTTCTCTTTGGTCATCTTCCCCTCGGCCTTTAATCCTCACGATTCTTTTCTCTTCCATTCTCTCAATATGATCATTCCATTCCTTTTTTCGGCCTGCCGGGCTTAACTTTGCACTCTTTCCTGATGTTTCTGTTTCTTTCCTTATCCAATAGAGTGTGGTTTGTAATTTTTCTCAGAACTCTCATTTCGGCGACCTCAAGTTGTTGTAGGGTATGTTTCGTTTCATTTCTTGTTTCTCTTGTATATGTTAATATTGGTCTACTTATTGATTTTAGTATTCTAACTTTCAGTTCCTGTTTTAGATGTTTATTATACCATATCGAGTAGTGGAGACATCGAAGCCAGCGATCCTATTACCCTTTATTATTTGTTCTTTTGTTTCTTTCTCCGTTTGTCCTGAGCTTGTTAAAGTTATTCCCAAATACACCACATTTAGAACATGTTCTCTTATTTGATTATTCACTACCAATTTACACTTAATCTAATTTTTGGCATTGTCATAGCTTTCGTCTTCTGGGTAGATATTTGTAAATTAAAATTCCTACAAAGTTTACTGAACTCCTACAGTAATCGTTGTAAGTCATCTTCATTTTCTGGTAATAACAATGTGTCGTCTGCGTAACACATGATATTTATATTATATTTTCACATACTATATCATTTTCTTGTTTTTAGCTTTTTTATAATATTATTCATTATTACACTAAATAACAATGGGCTCAATGAATCCCCTTGTCTTATTCCTTTCGATGCAGATATAGCAGGTAATATTTTCTCCTGGTTTTTAATCTTTATTTTGTTTTTTCTATGTATATCGATTATTAGTTTTAAAAGGTTAGAGGGCATATTTTTTTGTTTCAGTATTCTTATGACATCAATTAGTTTTATATTGTCAAATGCTGTGCTAGGTCCTCAAAGCATAAAAAAGCTGGCTTATTAAGTTCTAGAGCTTTTTTCACGATTTGTCGGATGATAAAAAGTGCATCAGTGCATGATCTACTGCGTTTAAAACCCTGTTGTTATTCTTTCATAGTCACGAGCGTGTTTGCTATACATTTCGTGATGATTTTCAATGAGCTGCTTAGGAGGTTTATCCCTCTGTATTTATCTAGATCGTGTTTTACTCCTTTCTTAAATAGAGGGATAAGAATGCTTGATTTTCATTTCTTTGGTACTGTTGCCTCATTTAAAATTTTATTAATAAGTTTGGTTATCTCTATGCATAAGGTTTTTCCTCCATATTTATTGAGTTCATTATGTATTTCTTCTTCTCCAGGTAACCTCCTATTTCTTAGTGTTCGGATTACTTTTGATAATTTTTCACATTTTACGCACTGTTCCTTGGATGTAAAATCTTCAACCAAGTATATTATCTCCGGTGTGTCATCGTGAAGTAGTTCTCTAAATTATTTTATCCATGTTTCATCAGATACTTAACATGTGCTAATAAATTAAGTTATTTCTGTCCTCTGGCCTCTAATGAATCTTCAGATATCTTTTTGTAGCCCTTAGAAAGCATGTTGACGTCGCATGGTGAAGGAGACCCAGTATCTTTCTTTATTTCTCTAATACTTGCATTAACTTTTTTTCTGATATTTTTATATTCTTGATGTGTTTCTGGCATTTTATTCTGGTTGAAGTTTATATATGCCTCTCTTTTCTTTTATGCTTCTTTAGTAAACCAAGGTGTTTCTTTCGTTTTTGCATTTGTTTCTATTATTCCTGCGGCCTCTTTAATATTATGCATGAATAATATTTGTTTTTATTTTATGCCATGACATTTCTTCGCTCTCATTATCTAAGATTGAAATGTGAGATATTTTGTCATTCAGTCTGCTTTTAGATAGATATCTGGTAGATTCATCACATATTGCTTCAATGTTTATCTTTTGTATGTGTTCCGGTTTTTCTTCTGCAATATTTTTCTTCATAATGAACATTCGTAGTTTTATTAATACCAGGTTATGATCACTGCCAATATCCCCTCCTGATAGGCGCCTTACATCTAGTATATAGGATGGGTGAATTTCATGGTTAGTAAGTATAAAATCAATGGTGGATTTTTGTCCTCTTGTAGTTTTATGCTGTTCTTTATGATCAAAGAAAAGTATTGTTTACTCTTATTTTGTTTTCAACGCAAAAATCTATAAGAGTTACTCCATTTTCATTCAGATCATGTTCATTGTGTTCACTGTTCTTAATTCCCGGGATGATGTGATTTCCTACTCTAGCATTAGTAGTACCCGCTATTATTACCGGTTCCTCAGAATCGATTTGGCTGATCGTTTCTTGGAGGTCATCATAGAATTTTTGTTTTTCGAGGGATGGTTTATTATTTTCTAGCGCGTATACGAATATAATGTTGAATAATTTATATTTATTTTCCAATTTCACAGATATAATTCCTTTGGAGAAGCAGTCATGTTTAATTATATTATTTACATATTTGATATGCATTATGATTGCTACATCTTTCTTTGCTTTATGTTTTCGAGGTCTTTTTTTTTGCTGAGTAGTTGGGAGAGTTAAAGATGTAGAAAATATTCCCCGTATAATGGATAAACTTAATGAAATTGTTCAAAGGGGAAGAGTCTGAAGACCAATCAGACGCAAATTGTTGCCATTTTTGTGAGCTTAGGGAAGTTCATATGCTTTGACAAAGAGGCAGAATGTAGATGTAATATGTAAATGGGACTTTTTGATATATATTTATGTAATTTCCATGTATTTACTAAATCTCAAAAAATACATTAATTACCTGAAAATAGGAACAAATATTTCCTGAATCAATACAATCGTAATCTTAACATTAATAAAAATATTACAAAAAGGTAGTTATTTTGAATAAAATTGGGACAAAATGTACCCAATCAGTAATACTTTAAAAACTTTTAGCTTAGAAAAGGAAGAAATGATCAAACAATAACTACACGGTAATGCATAATTTACGTAAATGTTCTATAAATTCCCTTCAATGCTTTGAAAAACCGTAAGATAGATAATCACACTGGGTGATTGAATAGTGTAGGAAAACAAAGTAAATATTCCCGAAAAAATGTAAGGAACATAGATAATGGATTGAAGAATTCAGGAGAGAATAGGTCAAAGTTAGACAAACAGTCACGTTTATGATTTTTTCCCAATTGTCAGCTATCCAATTAAAACACACGAGTGAAGCCCAGTATGCTCCACACAAGCACTGAAGTGTTAGCAGAAATAAACGTTTATTCACAACAACAGTAAATAGCAATTGCACTATATAGGAATACTGATGATAATGAGTCAATATCGATAAATTCGATATCGCAATCATCGATCCTGAAATTATGCATCTACGTTTTGACAGATGGATACTTCATTCTTCATTCATTTGGCTCATGTTGGCCAGTAACAGAATGCATGTTTATAAGCATACATTTTACATTCGTACTTATAAACACACACCTGGCTTCACATTCTTAAGCGCACACAAACTATTGAGGATAAAACTTATCACGTAATGATGTTTTTATTAAGCCAATTTTGCTTGTAATGTAATCGCAATTACATTTCAGGTCTGTTTAACTGGCGCATGCAACACTCAAGCTGTCTCCTCGTCCGAACGCCTGTTTCTTGCAGTTCTTCTTCTGGGAGTAATGGTGCTAGCCAACGCTTACACGGGGCAACTTCTCGGATTCTTCGCTTCCCCACCTCATTACGACAACCCACGCACATTAGACGAAGCCGACAGGGTCGTGCGTTATCTGTACTCTGATATAGATTACCGCGAGGTAATGAAAAAGATGGATGCTTCTGATGCACTTACAAGTTTCATTGGCAAGTTTGTAATTGATAAAGAACTTCTGATTCGGCTACATCACGTAGCTCACTCTAAACAAGATGCGTTTCTTATTTCGACAGATCGCTTCATGAAGTATGTGATGTATAAGAACATGAGCCTCGGTGGTAAACCTTTGCTGTACGAAGTTCCAGAATGTATCGCAACACCTGGAAATGTCGGGTTTCCTGTGACTAAGAATATTCCGGAATATGACGTTTTGAATCGGTTTTTAATGAGAGTTTTAGAAAGTGGTCTGTATACTCGCCGGGATATTATTGAACAAAGTCAGCTAACTGCCCAAGGCACCTTGATTCCGAAAACCTCAGAGGAACCTAAACCAGTTGCAATGACTATGGATCACTTTTCAGCCTCTTTTTTTGTATTGTTTGTAGGACTCGGGTTTTCCGGCATTACGTTCTTAGTAGAATTGCTCACTTGGCATTTGAGAATATTTCTGAAGTGTTTTATCGTGAAACATTGTCGACTTTACCATAAGCGTTCTTAAGCAAATTAACACTTTCCATCAGAAAATACAAGCAAGACAAGCCAGTAGTTTCCATGCACGAGTGCAGAAAATAATACTTGAATACAAATTTGTATGAAGTGATTAAAATTTGTATAGATATGAATTTTTATTTACCAGCTGAGTTATTCAGAGTGAGTAAACAATCAGTTTTGCACTGCACCAAGAGATAAACAAAGGTTTTAGTGCCCTTGAAAGACGCCATTGTTGGCTAAGAAAAAACGTTTTGTTACCCAACGCAGTTTCTCGAGATGTTCTTGTTTGATAATTCCCCAAAGCTTGAACAGTAAGCGGCCAATAAATGATACATTTTTAGATTTCTAAACGAATTATTATTTAAACAGCTAATAGTGGCGTATATTAATAATTTTATGAGAATATTGTGTGTGACGTATATTAATAATTTTGTGAGACTATTATAATAAATAGTCGAAATTTCTTGCATTGCCATAAAAAGCTTTTTGAAACATAAAGAAATATTATTATGACGTTTTTTGTTCATAATTCTGCAGTTATTGTTTGATTCATTAGTTTGTCGAAATAATACTTTATTATATCCTTAAATTATATTATATTATATGATTAACTATTTAATACATTATTCATTCATCTGAGAGTTTATGAAGAAAAATAAAATTATATTTTTGAAGTCTCAATACGTGCTAATTATTATTGTGAATTGATACAATATTTCAATAGAATAATGGATGTGCAAAAGTGGGAGTGTGGAAAGAAAATGTTGAGATGTTAATAAAAATATGCTTCAATAAATTTTTCTTAGACGTAATGTAAATACAACATTTTTCTGGGTTAATTATTACCTATGTTCGTCCAATTACACATTTCAGTGTATGTGGACGTCATTACCCTGGGTGAAACACCGAATAACTGGATTGATTCTGAATGCGGAATGAATACGAGTTTAATAATTTCCCTCATTTTCAGGCAGGATTTTTCTACTTTGCACTGTTTGTCAAAACGTGAAAATGTAATTAATCGATGAAATTTTCTAAAATGGACTACCATGTTAGACTTCTCACCATAACAAAACCAAAATAATTGACATAAGTAATGAGATCAGTTAAAAATCATGCCATGAGAAGTAGCAAAATTGCACTTAACTACTTATTCACTACGTATTCAGATTTAGTCCCTTCCTTTTCCAAACATCACGCCGTTGAGGCCCGTGAATTCATGCCTATGTAGTATGTAGTTCCGGAACCAAGCGCGTCGTATGGCGTCGTGCTTAGACCGTTTTCAGGAATACGAAGCTAAGCTGCAACATGATTGCGAAGGCCGCAGTCACCCATTGCACTTAATCAACTATTCTGACAGAACTTTTCTAGGGTAGAGATGGGAATTACGGCAGGATTTAGCGTTCAGTGATTATGCGTGGTGTTGTGAATTGGCACACCATGACCTAACACAATTGAATACATCCAAGTCTTAGGAGGAATTCAAATCCTTTGGCCTTGACGCAATGCTCCAAGCCCCTGCGCCAATGAGCCGGAAATTTACTCACAGTGCGTTTTGAGGAATGGAATGCTGTAAAATAGGGGAATCTGTTAGCTACAAAGTGTCCAAGTGTCACTACTGCAAAAGAAATAGGAAAATATGACTTCAAGAAGAAAGAAAGTTACAGTCTCCTGTTGCTAGAGCACAAGAGCACAACAAAGAATTTACAAAGATGGTGAACACTGCTGCGAATAAAATAAAATATAAATTGTTCGCAGATGTCTTCGAACAACTTGTTCTTAGACGTGATGTCCATTAGAGATAAACTCAAATTATACCAGCAACCGAACGGTGGTACAGAGTGGCACAGACTTTCAGAATGGTATAGTTTTCTATTTCCTTTGGTCTCGGTCCAACCAAAGTACTTTTTTTGATATTTTCTTAATTTTTCTGTTTCCTAATTGATATATTATTTTAAGATTATTAAATAATCTCGTCCTAAATGGTAATTTTCTTTGAAAAAATTGAAAACGTTTAAAAAAACTAGTGTGCTGTAGTAAATGCAAAATTTGATCCACTTTTCACAGAAAACGATTAAGTTGCCGAAAAACTTCATATAAAGACATTTCAAGGCCTTTCAGTCACAAATGCAATAATGTTTACAAATCGGTGGAAATGTTCGTACTAAAACCATGAGAGATCTTTCAAAAATAATGTATTAGTGTAATTTTTGAGAAAAGAAAAAAAAGTCATCGTAATTAACTTTACGTCATACTAAAGAGAGAAATTAGCACAATATATTCGAAAAATTTGAAAAAAAAAATTGGAGTCGTTTTTGAAAAGATGGTGTTTAAGCGTTTCTGAAAATTCAGAATTTTGAGTTAGTTTTCACAGAAAAAGTTTTAGTTTCCGAAAAACTTTATATGACATAATTTTAAGCATATGTATTCATAAATATAATAATGTGAACAAATCAAGGCTTCTGGAAATATTATCGACGTGAGAGACATGTCAAAAGAATTCCTTTTTTTATTTTTCCAAAAACAAAAGAATAGAGAAATATGGCATCTATGCCAACTTGAAGAGTACATTTAGCGTTATTCCTACTATAAGTTTAAAGAAAAACTTTGTAGTGTTTTTGAAAAAATCTTGTTTTTAAATTTTTGTAAATTACACATGTACGCAATGTTGCGCGAAACGTACTAAAATTTTCAAAAAAATCTGCATGACCTGAATGAAAGAACTCAATATGAGGAACTAATTTTATTTGAAGGAACAGTCTCTACATTTAGTTTTGTAGTTGTATGAAGTGACGTAAAAAATTCAAATTTTTGCAATTATCGAAAATTCAGAGTTAACCGTGGAAATCGCACCCATGAAACCTTTATACGTGTATTTTCCATTCTTTCAAGAAATTCAAAGATAAAATTTGGAGTCGTTTCTCAGAAAATTTTGAGAATGTTCGTGAGACCTCATGTGAAGTTTCTTCAAATTTTGAAGGAAATTTTAAAAATCTCAAAGATTCGACTCAAACCGATCCGATGGACGGACGGATAAATCAATTGATAAAAAACTTTTTCTGTAAAAGGAGACCCCAAATCGTGTATTTCTGCTCAAATCTTCAAATTGATTTTCCGCAACGTTTCATAACGTCTATTACTCCGTACACGGAAATGTAAAAAAAAGGACAGGCGCCAGAAAATTTTGAATAGTACCTTTGAACAAAACATTTAGTGTTTTTTTGTTTATAAAATTCTCATTGTGTTGAAATTTAATGGCATAATACGTGAAAAAACCAGTGGTGCTAAACATAGCAAAGACTTTCTCACAATATTTCTAAATTGGTTATTTTCGAAAATGTTTAGCGTTCAAAGAACATGAGATCCCTTCCATCCTTTTAAGTGTTTCTTCTTCTATTCGTGAAAAAATGAAGAAAATGTTTTTTTAATAATATTAAAGTTATTTACTATATCCAAAAAGTGAATGTATCTACTTTTTCGTTACCGAGGGCCGACAGTAAGAGTTTTAGATCGAAAAATCGCCAATTTACGTCGCACGATTCCAATACTTTTGTTTATTACAGTCGTAAGATCGAGAAAGTAAAAGTAAATAGTAATTTTCTGAAAAATAGTTTCGTGAAATACTTTGGACGAAAAAGAATAATAATGTATTCAATTGCTCATATCTTCTAAAACAACAAATTGATGTAAATACATTGAGGTATTTCTTCTCGTTTATCTGAAGAAATACCGTGATACAATATTTAAAAAACGTTTCTTCTGCTTTGCTTACTTTCCCACTATCAGAAAATCGATCTCGATCAAATTAAAAGGTAATGTGTTATTACAGAATCCCTGCAAAGAATGCAAAATCAAAAGTCATTCTCAAAAGTACATTTTGTTGTGGCTTTTACTGAAATATAGTGAAAGGGAATAAAATTGAAAGTGTAGTGTGAACTCTGCTTAAATATCAGAACAAGTAACATAAGTTATAAATTCATAGTAACAAACCAACCAAGGCCCTCAAAACTTGACGCGGTGATGGAAAATCAATGTCTACCTCGCTGTTTAAAACGTGTGTATAAACATCACATGACGTCCAACTCTTGTCACTAAATCGAACAATGAGCAATTGTGCTCAACCACAGCGCATTAATTATCAGCTCAGTCACAAACAGAGCCTCACAGACAACAAGAGTTGTGAATTAACTTTGAACAGACGCAAATTTGTGAGAACGATTGTGTTTGTGTGTATCTTTTTGTGTTATCTTAAGGAAACACATAGTATTATTTAAGTTATATATTTTAAGAACATCCACATCAACAATTTTAGGAGGAAAGTATTTGGATCCTCCATGATCGAAGAAGTTGTGATAAGAAATGCACTACTAACTTTTTTAAGATGTTTACATATAATTTGTTACTATCTGTTGTCACTTCTCTCTATTTGGCAAGTGTTACAGCACATGAACATTTTGGAGCTGGATATGGTTGTAGAGTAATACACAACATTTCTGAGTGCACAGAGTTATACAAAACAGCACTTGCACAAGATCAGCTAACTTGTACAAACCTTACAAAAAACGAATCTCACCTTTTTGATGATAAGAGTTCTTTAAAATGGATGTCCATCACCCCTCAGAGCTTTTTGTGGACACTGCATGTAAAATCTGCTTATTCTATTATTATCACCAATGGGACCACAGATCATATTTCTCGTCCAGCTTTCCTCATTCGAATCTTGCCCAAATGCGACGGAAGCGTTGTTCTAAATGATTCGCGAATCGTACATTCGGTCATTCCAAAAATTCTAAAATATTTTGAAGAAAGATGGAGTTCACAGAACAAAGGAAAGGTTGATGACAGAATATACTGTACTGTGGACAATGAGTGTTCAAGAATCACAAACATTTCTTTCATCGTAAAAAGACACTTCAAAGCCCCCGAAAAATATTTATTACTTCAACTTAGATGTCCGGATATCGAAGAAAGAACACAGACGCTAAATGCAATTACGCAGAGTGTTTTATTTCCGAAATACTGTTTAAAATATTTTGAAATACCGATGATATTTAATTGGTCACCAAAAACAGATAGCTCAAAACAAGCCAAACGTTTTGTAATATCTTCAGGTATCGATTCAGAACTAATTAGTTGGTTTAAGAAATTTACAGGTTGGAAAATAAAAACTGTTGAAAGATCCTTTCATACGCACCCTAATGTGATATTAACAGAGATTGCAAATGGATCAGTGAACACCCGATTTCATTTATATGTGATGACTGCGAAAAGATTCGAGACTGTAGACTTCACAGTTCCTCTCGCACAAAATCCCTTGTGCGTTTTGCTACGACGGGCTCCCAACATGCCTTTTACTGTTGTACTAAGGCTTCCTTACCAGCCATTCACCTGGCTCTGCATTGGTATCACGTTTCTTTTCTGTTCATTAATTTGGCACGTTCTTCACAGTGTTCAAGGCGATCCTGGAAGACGCCGAACACATCATGGGCTGTGGCGATCTGTGTTTGATATGATTCAGGTAATAGTGAAAAAAATGTTTTATTTGCATTAGATGTTATTCTTTCAAAATAAAAGTAACATTGATTTCCTTTTCAAAAGAGCAGATACGCAATCATTTTGAAAAGAGAGAGACTCGGAAAAGGTGGCTCAGGTCATTAACTGATGTCACTGTAGTGCCTCTGACCGCGAGATCCTTGGGTTCGAATCTCGACGGTGGCAGAGTTTTCAACACTAGATCGCTGGATCGAGTTCAGCCTCTGTCTGGAGGAAAATCCTAGCGACCGGCTTCTCTGATCGGTAGTGGTTTCGCCGATCAACACCAGGCGACTACCCAAGCTGTACCCAAACAAACGGGCCATGGATCATACACGATCTTTCCTTCCTCTTCCTTGCTCTATCTTAACCCCTTACTTACACACGTACACTGCCATGCACTTCACTACCACATGTTGGGCGACCAGTAGGGAGCTTTGAGCATGTCTCAGTTGGGCGATTCCACGGTTGTGAGAGATACCTGGTTGAAGAAAATCCTCGCAAGCCGACGTAGATCAAGGCGGGAAGATCACCGTCACCTCCCCGATAAATACATGCACTATAGTTACGGGAATAATTACCTTAGCCACTGACTCACCTGGAATCACTTATAAATTAATCGATAAATGTAGTTAGGTAAAGTTTATTATGAAAATGTGTGTACTTAACAAACTAAATAAATGACTAATGGTGTGATCGAAATAAAAACTATGATTAAATATTTGCTTAATTATTTAAAACTTTTCTCGAAATTTGAAGCTATTGTTTAATGGATAAAATATTTTATGAATTTGGAGAATATGAAAAGATTTAAATTTCAATGCGTTATTTACACTCCAAAAATAGTTCCAGTTTCTATACGTGATATCAGGAGCGTTTTTGTACTCTTCCAACTTTTGGCCGAATCTTTAATTGATGATACTCTAACTGCTTTTTCTGGAATATTTACAACGTATTTCGTTTTTCAAACCAATATTCATGACTATATGAAATTAAATATGAATATTCTCTTTTCAGATTCTGTTAAATGGAGTGTGCACCCAACAAGCTAATACTTTTGGTCAACGACTGTTTCTACAAGTTATTGTACTGATCACAATGGTGTTAACCAATGCGTATTCAGGGCAACTGCTTGGATTTTTCGCTGCCCCACCGCATTACGACAATCCTGGAACATTAGACGAGGCTGTAAGCGCAACACGGCATCTTTATTCCGATAAAGATTATAATTTTGTAATGGGAAACGAAGACGCCAGCGATGCCATGAGAAAGTTTCTTCTAAAGTTTTCCGTCGACACTGATCTCCTAACCCGTCTACACAGTATAGTGCAATCAAGGAATGATGCATATCTTCTTACTCACGACCGTTATTTGCAATACATGATGTATAAGAATTTGACAAGCAATGGGAAACATCTGCTTTATCAAGTTCCAGAATGTATGATAACGCCCGGAAATGTCGGTTACCCTGTGACGAAGAATATTCCAGAATATGATGTTTTAAATCAGTTTACAATGAGAGTTTTAGAGGGCGGATTGTACGGTCTAAGAGCTATTAGAGAACGAAACCAACTTACCGCGCAAGGTGTTTTGATTCCAAGTAGCTCACAGAGAAGCGAACCTCAGGCAATGACTTTGGACCAGTTTTCGGCTTCTCTTATTGTTTTAACTGTAGGATTAGGGGTGTCCAGTGTTGCATTTTTCACAGAATTGCTCAGATTTCATTTGCAAATTTCTTGTGTGTTTTGTTATAGAAACACTTATATTAATATTTTAAACTGAATCGTGATGTTTTGTAAATTTTAATCATTACAGTAGTGTGAAAGAGAAAAGTATCCTAGTTAAAAGAAATTTTTGTATTTTTGCAATTAATTTAATGCAACAATTACCCCAAATTCCATAGATATTGGTTAAAAATTCAGATTTGTGTGTGATAAAACCTGCATATTTTGTTACCAAAATCTTTGTTTTCTCCCTACTTTTGCTCTCTTCTACCTCCACATGGGGTACAAAGGAATACATAGTTTCTGGTAACCGTGTCGTGTAAACGTGATGGGATATTAAAATAATTTTATTTGATGGTAATTACTTTTCCACTTTGTTTTGACTTCTGATTTGTTACAATTGAAGAGATAAAAATCAAGAAATTTTTTTACTTGCTTCCAGACAAAAACCCAAAGCGGCCAGTTTTGTAACAATTACCACATTCCCTTAACTATCTCAATTTATTAGTATTATTACTACTACACTGAACACTACAATTGAAATATCATTTTTTTTAAATTAACAAATCAAAACGTTTAGCAAATATGGATCTGAAGTTTTTTCCGCATCGCATGCAAAAATAGTTTGTAATTATAAATATGGAAACACATTTTTTATATAATGAATAGCAAAGGTTATCTATATTTTTGTAAATGTAGATTTCAAAACTTTTGTTTTGGATTCTGGTACTTTTTTTTCGAATTCATTAACGAACATTATTAGTATGTCTCCAGACGAGAAGAATAATTGTCCGGAATTTGGATTCTTGGGAAAATTCGTTATTGATCCTGGAAGAGAAAGAAAAACTATAACTCAGATAATAAAATTCAAAATATATCGATTGATGTAAGTTAATTGTTGCTAATTCATCTAAGTCTTTGGTTTTACCCAGATTTTTAACAATTCTGAGAGTAAAAAAGTGAGATGGTTCTGTTTGCTTCTGAGTATTAAATGAGGTTTGCTATTCAAACCTCAGTTTGAATTTAAATTTTTTATTAATGTTAATATTTGGATATTTTGTATTATTTTGACTCGTGTGTAATGTATCTTTATGAAATAAAATATATATGACGGTTTTCTTCATGATATTTATATCATCAGAAAAATATAACCATGGACATTTTTTAAATTTGTTCAAGTAAGTAAAATTCCGATTGAGAAATGATGTCTCAGTCCCCTTCATTATTTAAGTTTTTGTTTTATTGACCAAACACAGGACGAAGGCTCTCAATCAGGCATGGGGTTTGACCACACTGCACGACGTTTTCACTCGTCGATGTGTAGAAAGTACACAAAGTCTTTTAGAGTAATAGAGAATTGAATTCAGTCTTTTCTACAACATTTTATTCTCTTTTATAATCTTATGTGCAATTTTCAAACATTACTTTCTGAGACTAATTGTTAATATCTAACATAAACATATATTATCTATGATAACTACAACTGATACAGAAGGGATCAGACTTTCTCGCACTATTTAGCAATTTAGACTACGTTACATTTTTGACATTGCCCCACACTTTCCCCACCTGACACTTACCGGCACCTAAAATATCACATTTTTTTCAAATGTTCGGTATCTTAAGAGAAGAATTGAAATGAAACTTCAAGAATATTACAGAAGAATAAGACATGGCCCTTCAATAAAATTTTCATTGAAAACAATCGGGAGCCTTCCTAGAAAAATATACCTTTCGAGCGATCTGAAATGCTTTTTTAACGTATCTCTTAGTCACAAATAGTTTAAGTCACCAGAAATCACATCAAGCTCTCGCACTGACAAATGCAATAATTTATAAAAACACCAGAAGGGTAAATATTACGTGAAGATATATAAAGAAATACATTTGTGGAGGTTTTTTAAAAAAAAACATCAATAGTGTGTGTATGTTATGTTATTCAGTTTATTTAGCACTATCCGAACAAAAAGTTTAAAGAAAAAAATTGAGCCGTTTTCGGGCAGAGAAAATCTTGTATGTTTAAAGCCTTTGATTACACGCGAAATTTTACGAAAATTGCTCATATTGTGAAGCAAATGTTTACAACCTCGTTTATTGATCTAATTTGTAAGAACAGATTTCATAGTTACAGAAACATTTAAAGTTATGCAATTTCCGAAAATTCAAGGAATGCAAAGAAAATGAAGTTTTCTCCATTTTTATATGCTTACTTTGTTCTAGCCGAGAAAAAAAATAATCCGAAAATTTGAAACTATTTTTTAGAACAATTTGAAGATGTCCTCAATTTTGTTTGCCTACCAGCGTTGGCAGACAAAGAAGTTTGGCTGTAAACCATTTTTTCGGTCTCAAAAGATCTACGAACCGTGAATTCTATCTACACAGCGTGTTAGAGGAAGTATTTACTACATGTCGGAACAAGAGGTTTTTCTCTTGCGTAACTTTCGTAGTTCGCAAGCCCTTGTCCTGTCCTTTGGCTCGACAGTCTGATACGGGCCTTGGCCGACCAGCGGTGACCCAGCCTCTCGGCCATGGGATAAGGGGTTCGTGTGGTTAGCGCGAAGACATCCCTTCCCCGTATATACTGGTCTTCATAACCTTAAGATGGACTTTCTCATCGTCGCACAGCAACAGATAATTTGTTAGGAAAGCGCACAGTTGTAATTACCTGGCCGGGAATCGAACCCGGGGTTGCGCCGTGGAAAGCGAGCACGCGAACCAACGAGTCACCAAAGGCGATACTACGCAAGTAGTATGTGAGAAAGTAAAAATACGATTCTCCTTTACGTATTTATACTCCTAAGGCTCTGGGGCGTTTGTCGTAAATTGTATGAACTAAAAGAACCAATCAATTGAACCCACAGAATAATATTCTTTAGGACTCTACAAGCTTGAGTACACTCAGCATATGTGATGCATAATTGATTTTTCACACACAACTTTTCCTCGCGTTCCTAGAGTTCAAAACAAGCTCGGGACGCATAATTAGCACTGCCTACTACAAAATACACCTCTTGATTGACTCCTACGATAACCGACACGTTATTTTGCACCATATGTGCTTTCCCACAATCACTCTTTACTCTCACTACGACGTAGTTGATAATAGCGACACTACCGCATTAAGTAACTTGAGAAATGGAAAGTTTCTCACGACACAAGCTTAGACTTTTATGTTTCGTGATTTGCAAATTAATTTCGTTGTTACTATAATGTTACAATGTCCATTAATTAGTGTTTCCATTTGATTTTCGATCATTCGCGAATTCAATACTTAATGACAACGTTATCTGTTTTAGCAGCTGGGACATACGGCCATGAGTGATGTCTGATGGAGTCTGATATCTTATTGTCGCCTCATAACTAGACCTCAGTATTTTAGGCCCAAAAAAGTGATGAATTACGCACCTAAAATAGGTAACGAAAATTATGAAATTAGGCACTATTAGGAATGAAAAGAGACATTTTAAGCACTTAAAATATGTTACAAATTCAGTAAATCAGGCATTTAACAAACAGTAGACTTGAAATGTTATAATCGACAGATAAAACTGATCACAAAACATTAAATTAGGCACTTTTTATTATATAGGAAAGTCAAGTATTTATACATTTATGAAAGTGACTACAAGCATATTATTTTATTCACTCTAATTTCTTTTTATTTCATTCATTTTTTCACAGCTTTCATTTTCAACCTGTCACCAGCTCAGCTGCACTGGGAATGGGTGCAATTTTCTAAGTGCATGGTAAACTGAGACAAGCGTGAAACATCCTCTTTATTTTGACTTGCAGAGGTCTTTATGTACGGTGTGTTGAATGAGAGATCTCGGTGCGTAGTCGATTGCTGGTTGATCGGGAAATATTCGCGTTTCGAGAAATTCGGAAAAGTATTTGCGATCAAGCATAACAAAATTGAGAAACGTGTAATTAAAATATAATAATTAGGCATCAACATTTTATAGCCTTTTATAGCATATTAGGCACGCCCCTTTTAGAACATATTAGGAACTATTGTGCTTTCAGAAGATTTACGTTTTCAATGATTTGTAAATATCTGCAATTATTTTTCACAAGTTCCTAAAGGAACTGAAAAGGCATTTGTCCTAAAATCCCATGTCTACTCATTACACTTCATATTATTGTTATTGCGGAGATTAATAAGAAACTGTCAAACATGAAAGGTTGCGATAATAGTCTCAGAGGAGGCCGTGATTTGCTTATGAAGATCAATTAAAAAGACGTAGAACTATCATTTTAACGAAATTCAATGGATTTTCGATATTTACTCCTTCTTAACTGTCTACAGACGGTCGTCGAGGATGATATGAAACCACTGGCGCCGGTGTGTAGTAAATTATGAGGGATGACGTGTCCATCTCTTTTTTGTCTTTTCAGAAAAAACTTGAACGAGAGATAAAAAAAGCAACATCTAATGCGCGAAATGTTTGCAAGCTGCGGGAATTATATCCTTGTCAAAGACAACTTTAACGTTGATAACTGATGATACACGTTTGCTCACAAAAATGGACATCTTTTGCAATATTTGTTGAAAATAAAATGGTAATTTACGAAAAGTAGATGAAAGGATCGATGTTCTTAATTTAGTTAATAGGTACGGACTCAGTTCTGCAAAACCATTCATGCCGCACACTGCGTCTACCCAACTCTCAGAACCGTCTCTCTTCCACACGGATCTGTTGCCTGGCATTCGACAGTTGGATCGGCGATGAGAGTCCACTAAGCACTCCTTTCTAAAAACATTGATCATCTGCACACGGGAGCGCATGGTGGCACAAATGAAACGATTTAGCGCAGAATTAACAGTCACGTGCCAATGGGGAAGGTCAACGTGAGGAAACTCCAGCGTCGTTTTTCCGTCTATCATTGTTTAGATAAGAAGTTCCCGCTCTATAGTTTAGAACTTTTATTATTATAACTTTTCTTAAAGTTAAAGTGATAGGCTGGAGGGAGATACCTGAAAGACAACTTGTAGGTCGGTATCGGTTCTCACCATCAACGCGGGCAGGTTACCGCCACCTGTCGCGACAAAATGTGCATTAAACTTACAGGACATATGACCTTCACCGTTGACACGCCCGAAAACAGTAAACAATCAATCAATCGGTCAATCTAAGTGATAGTTTCATTTTTCAACGGTTATCGGCTATTTACGAAAGAATTTGAAACTTTCGCTATGCGTTATTCCTTGTGGAAACTCCATCACTCGTCTACGATCGTTGCAATCGTACATTAGTATCTCTTATATGTACGTATATGCAGTAAAATTGATATCTTCATCATTCTCGTAAGTGTCCTTTACCTATCCGAGAACAAAGTTTAATCAAAAAAATATTGAGCCATTTTTGAGAAAAGTTTGAAAATATTGCGAAGTTTCATATAAAAAAAAAACAAAAAATCAGAATATCCATTTCAAACTCACAGGGTACCGAGTTTATTAAAATCGATCAGGGAACATCATTTTTAAAGAAAATCAGCTGAACGGTTTAGACCCCAACGTTGACCACAAGGGGACGCTTCGTCTTCAATCGATATTTAGGTATCAAATATCTACAAAACATGGCTTCTGACCACACACCTTGTAAAATATTGGAATTTACACTTGAAAGGACCAAGATTCATCCACCTCTTTGTTACCGAGGCCCAGCAACACGTTAAATCTGTAGAAAATTCACCGACGCACGATTGCAATATTTTCTGTCCTTACAAAGTAAGTGCGAGAATAAAAAAAATAGCATTTTGTTGCATACCCAGAGAATATTCTTAGCAACACTGGTTATATCTAAATGACATTCCAGCGTATCATTTTCCTTAGCAATTCAATTTGGAATATTTTTTGGCGATTTCGTCTACTTTTGCATAATACATTTTCTGGAAATTAACACTTTAGCAGCAGTGACGATGACATCCAATCAGGAGCTTGAACGTCACTAAAGTGACGTCACAATACGTCCCAATAATGACGTCACACTGGTGATGTCACAATAGTGAGGTTCAAGCTCTCTATTGGATGACGGCTCAGCTGACCAAATGTTAACGGACTGAATGTTTTAATCAAAGTTTTCTAAGCCTGCCGCTCCGCGCTGTTCCTACTCTTACAATCTGGATATCCCTCGTAAATGTCTGGCGGGGCCCACGGAGGCGCCGGGCGCAGGCGCCCCAGGGGCCACGAGGGCGGGCGGGGGCAACGTGGGCGTCGAGGGCGATATTTCCGTACCGGAAGCGGCCTGCCCGCGCCGCGACGAGTATCAGAGCTGCAGTGGCGTTACAGCCAAGCACCGGAGGTCAACGCGACATACGCCGCTCTAACACGCGGACGCATGCGCCTTGCATTTGACCTCTCGGCCCTCACCGCCTCAGAACTCATTTCTGCCATTCGACGAAATCAGTTTCTTACGATGAATTCTGGATCTAAGTGCCCGGAGAGTAACGTGTTTTCCGTTAAATATTTTCTGTTGAAAGCGATTCAGTTATTGAAATTCCTAATTTAGTGCAAATGGTTACGAGGCATGCTTCACTTCATGCAATTTTATATTATTCAATTTCAATATACATGTTAATTTACATGTTAATATATATATATATATATTAATAATAAACATGTTATTTTTAATATGCAATTCAATTAATTCACCAATCATTCAATATAAAATGTGTCATATATAATAAATAATATATAATGAATCTTATGTAGTAAATAATATATAGTATATCTTGTATAATTTATAGTGTATGATATATATTACAGTAAATAATATATAATGTATCTTACATAATAAATAATATATAAAACGTATGTAATATATGTCCACTCTATTCACGTTTAGTGTAGTTATCATGATTAGCAATTTGCAAATTGTGCTTGGGTAGGCTTCTTAATAATAGCCTGCATACGCCTTCCTGCCCTTGCCTTTCCTTCGGAAACATCCTCGCCACCACCTCCCTCCCCTTCTGGTCTGTCTGCACCTCTGTCCTGTTTCCGCCGCGCGTTTATTATGGCCAAGCGAGTTAAGCGCCCAGCGCACGCAATGCGACGCGTGTAATGCTCCACCTTGTCGCTGTAACCCATCTTCTCCTTCCACTCCCTCCACTCCCCGTATTACTGAATTATGCCTTCTTTCGACTCCCTACCAGAGTTCACGCCTTGATTTCCCAACTCGATTCCCCACCTCCACTCCCCGTCGCGATTTACCGCCAATACTCGCCACATCGACTCGCCGACTTAACTCGACTAACCGCCCCGACCCGACTCTTCGACTTCCCGCTTTAAACGGACTCACCGCCTCGACTCGACTCTTCAACTCTCCGCCCTTCCTGTGTCTCCTATATTCCGTGCTGTTGAGGCTGCGAAAGGCTCGTAGCATTAGTTGGGAGAGCAATTGGAAGAAGCTGCAACGAAACATCGACTCTTCTATCAGCAGTTTTTTATCAAACAAGAGTGTTCTGGAAAGGAGACGACACACATTTGACAAAGATTGTTACTGGGAGAAAGAATTAACGAGTATTGAAGGGATTGTCACAGTTACTTCTGTCCAGACGAAATCAAACGTTTCTTTACGAATTTCGAATCGAACCTTGAAAGCGTCCATCACGTTTTTTGCCATGCTTTCTGCACTTCGCCTCTGATGACAACGCTAGCTCAAGGCCTCTAAAATGGTATTCTCATAATTTTGACGATGTCACACATGGTTCGCACAGAAGCTGCCCAGGAGCAGATGCGATCTTTCGGTGACGCTCCGAACTAAGAGGAAGCAGTTGACAATCTATGTCAAGAAAATTTGTACGAAAGAAATGAGTATTTGGTAAACTGCAAAGAAATTCACGCGGCTTTTTTGAGTAGAATTAGGACAGAGAATCGCCAGAGCGCGAAGTTTGAAATGTATGGTCCTTTCCTCGGAAACGCTTTTAAAGAACATCAAAAGTGCCCTATTTGCAACGAGGCGCCAAATTTGCAGTAATTTGGCGGTCAATGTGCCAACACGTACATTTCCCATATTACTGTCATTTTGAGATTCCGCGCGATCTATTAGTCTGCTAGTTTCTTTTATTTTTTCTGTTTTATTTTTACTTCTTGTTGATATTTTTTCACAGTTTTACTCATATTGTCAAAATTCAGTGTCTCACAGTAAAATACTAGATCCATCCATGTACAAAGTATTTGGAATTTCGTTGCGGAATTACGGTGCTTTGCTCTTTGCTTTCTTCCATCTAAAAGTATTATTCAAAGAGGTTAGAAAGGGGAATAAAAGCAAAGTAGTGAAACGGATAAAAATGTTGTCAGTGGTGAAGAACACGTGTTTATGATGGTGAAAAGACTTGAACAACTCGCAATTTATACCAAGTTTATTCTTTGGGAGGTTTTGAATCATTTAATTTCCTACGAAATTTATATCGTGTAATAAAATGAATGCTTATGATTGAAATACCTGCACTAAACCTGGGTTGAGTTAAAAAAGTTAATTTTATTAAAATGCAAATAGAAATTTCACTTATATACTACGCAGAAATGTTGCGTCAATTCTAAACTGTAAGAGAAGAAGGAATTTGATTTTTTTATGTTGAATGTTTGAAAGTTTAACATAAAAATTAAATTGCAGTGCTTGTTCTTACAGTTCTGAAAACTAGAGGTCACTGACCTATCTAGCAGTTGAATAACTTGTCGGGGACATTTTTAATTGATCTGTTACTTTTACTTTTTGGCGGCGTCCACGTGAATGGTCATTATTTTAATACGACGCGGTTAAAACTGAGACCGAGTGTCGCTGGCTTTAATGACATGTAAAATTGAGCTCCGCCTAATAAATCAATCTCGCAGCTCTTTCCATCTCACCATGTATATTAGCTGGCATTTAGACCCATTTATCATCGATTGGAAGGCAATCAAACGGAACAACTTTAATAGAGACGCTGCCATACGAAAAGCAGTAGAAACCCTCCCGTCTATTTCCTTAATCACACGTTATACCGCCCTAGTTTCTTCCCGAACGTGAACACACTGTGCGTGTTAAGGAGCGAGTTAT
The DNA here is from genome assembly GCA_017312745.1 of Gryllus bimaculatus. Lineage (NCBI taxonomy): Eukaryota > Metazoa > Arthropoda > Insecta > Orthoptera > Gryllidae > Gryllus > Gryllus bimaculatus. The sequence goes on from BOPP01000037.1 coordinate 4,130,564, forward strand.
GAATACATTATGCAAACGACTGCACGTTCAGGGGGCAAAACGGCCAAATTAGATTCATGATAGGAATTGTGGGAGCAAGTCGTATTCGATAAACGCGTAAGTAAATTTGTTTTAGTACTCCTGCAACTGTCGTAACTCACGCTTTCTTAGGTCCGTGCGTTAAATTCCTTAGCAGCAGTGGCAGCGGCAGCGGCAGCGGCAGCAATGTTGCCGGGCGGGGAGAAAAGTGAGGGAGAAAAATAATATTTACACCATAATAACTCTCGGTAAATTAATTTCTGGAGCTCCGTTGCAGCCCAGGGTGGGCCTTCCCGCGCGCACACGCGCTTCGTGCGTAAATCATGCCCCCGATGACGTACGACTCCATTATTTATCTCCTTCCGGCGCTGCGAGTCACCGCCTCCACCCTTCTCTTAGCGCTCATTACAGCCGCTACTTACCAGCGAGTGTCAACGTTTCTGCGTTTAATAATTACGCCAGGAGTGGACAAAGCGGCTGAGGTTCGGCCGGATGTGGCTGCTTTAGCCGAGGGCGGCTTCGAAATTGGGAACGTGTCCTATCCCTTTGAATTGAAACTGGATTACAAATTTTAAATGTGTACGGGATTGAAAATTTTAAGTGTATACTGCATTAAAAATGTTTTAACCTTTGAATTACTGTATTTGATCACGGAATATTAATGAATCGAATTAGGAACAAAGGAAGAAAATCGTAATCAAGCGCCACTGAAGAAGCACTCGTTCTCACGAGCTTGATGATCATACTGCTTGCCATGAAAATGAAACGAAATATCTTTTTCCGGGGATTTCCAATTAGTAACGAGTCAAAGGAGCCATTTTCCAGCCTAGTAGATCCTATATTTCACTTTCAATTCTATACTTTTTCGAAGCATTTATATAGATGGCAGAGTGCACAAGAAGGCAGGATTAAGACCGCATATGAATTTTTTTCCTCGGGTTTTCTAGCGCAATATACGGGAATTCCCCGATAAGAACTACATTATTAATACATTTCAAATTATTTTCCTTATTGCAAAGCAAAAGAGTGTGTAACCTATTTTACGACACTTGCATTTGATTCATTATCTTATGAAGATTTTGCATGATAAATTCGAAAATCTTTACTAATTAAAATATAATCGATGTGTATATTCTGTATATAATTCCAAATGGAAACAACATAATGAAGGACTTGCTCATTATAACAAAAATAATAGCTGTTCAGAAACGAATTTCAGAGATGGAAAAAGATATTCATTTTCTCTATTATGAAATGTGTGAGTGAAATGTATTGTGTTTAAAGTAATAATTATGCCTATATTGGATAAGTCAGTGGTTGTTTGTCACACAATAGAATGCCTGTATGCCTGACGATTTTTAGATAAGAACTCTTACTACTTATTTTACTGTGTTTTTTAGATCAAAATAATATAGCATTTTTAATGCAAATGGTGAATCATTTTGGGATTCTATATATTTCTATCAGAACTAAAAAGTAATGACTAAAGTCTTGTCAGTTATGTAGGTAGAAAAATAAAAAAGCTGTAAAGCAACGATTGGCAGAGAATAGTATTCTCCTGTCTTAGGATATTCACTTTTTCCTCTTTTTGCTAGGTGTGTCTCTTTTGAACAAAGTGAGCGTTCGTTGCTTTAATTTCGACGACAGAGTATTAAGGTCTCCGCTCAGTCCTTTATACTACAACGGTGTCACTTCAAGAATGAAAATGTTACAATTACTTTCTATGAATTTCACATTTAGGACGTGCGTCCTTTAATGGAATAATGTAGTTAAGAGTGAAACGTGCTCAAAGAGATGCCAATTATAATGAAAACCCATGACTATACAAAAACGATTTTCCGAGAAATGAAATGTGTGATCTTTTTAAAAAAACATATCAGTATTTCTCTTGTTTATTGATATGTACAATGCCCGTTGTAGTATAATACATTTTCCATTGCACATTTTGAAACATTGAGCATGTCCATTTTCTTAGCTAATACCAATACAATTGAAAAGCCACCGCAATGGCCCTTCTCGGCTGTACATATCTGGTTTTGGGGTTGGGTATATTTTTGTCTGGAGTTGGAAGGAAAAACGTTTGAAAGGAGATACGTAATGTATATGAGAGCTTCACCATGCCACGCTACGTACATAACATTCGGAATATTCAAATCCACAAACTTGAGGTAACTCATATTTAAAGCAAGTGCCACGAGCGCAATCAGGGTAGCAAAGAATGTAAGTAATTGGTTTGAAAAATAATTCATGGTGTTTGAGAAATCCCATCATTCCACACAATACATACCCGAGGGCAGAACCCTTCGAGCCGAGAACGTTAAGGTGCTCCATCATAATAGTCCTGACTCTTCAGATCTTGCGGCGACGATCTCTCCAGATTGGTTAATCCTATTAAATCCATTTTTTCATGTATATGTTACGGCAAAAGTCGTACTTTTTCTAGTTTCTGAATTATCCGGTTAATGATCACATTATCCAAATCGAGGGTATAAACACTGATGTAGGAACGGCTGGGAAACGTACTTCAGATTTTAGCTGGATGAATTGGACATTAATCAATACCTGGTCACTATGATAACGTACAGTTACGAGAAATAGAAAATGTGTGATACACAGGAATGAGACTTTTGATAGTAGTTTTCAAGTCAAGGCATTTAAATACACTTCTTATTTCTTCCTTTCTTTGAGATAATTTTCTTCGTAAATAATTCATTACCTGGAAATGATGTAACACGTGTCCACTGTATTTTTACATGAATTATAAACAGCACTTCAGAAGCGAAAAGTGAAACCTACTACTTCCAAGAAGTCTCGATCTCGAGTTATATGCTGATTTCATTTCCAATCAAATTTTACTCAACAATTTCGGAGTTTAATAAACTCAATTACAACCACATCGTCAATCCCTCTTCCTGCATTTTGAAGGACGTTCTAAGAACGTTTTCGGGCATTGTTTGCGATCAACGTTGCTTTCTTCAATCATACAGTGTTATTGATTACAAAACAGTCAGTACTTCTTTTGCATTAAGATCTAAAAACTTGTTTCTTTTTTTCAAAATTACTTCAACTTGTAATCATGAAATTTAAAACACAAACTAGTGGTGCTACAATGTTATGGACCTTTTCGCATTCTTTGTAAGGATTATGAAATAATATAATATTCCCTCAACGTATAATTTTTTGTGATTTTTTAAACATAAACATTGGATGTAATTCGTTTTATATCATGTTATTCTGTGAATTCAGATTCATACATTCAAAATGTTAAAAAATAAATATGTAGCAGTTTTTGAGAAAATCTTTTCATTAAAATTGCTTTTATTTCAATTGCCCAAAAACTACTATTTTGAACAAAATATACACAACCTTACTAAAAGAACTATTTTTGAAGAAATGATTTTATTAAGAGGAAAGTTCTCAAGCATAAATGTTGTAGAACTACTATGTCTTTTTATAAATTTATAAAAAGGCAGTGAAAAAACATTTTCACACTTTTGGAATATTTAAGAAATTTAGCAAAAATCGAATTTTCATACAAGGTAGTCATTTGTCATTTTTTTGCATATTGGGTCGCAGAAATATTCATTGAAAATGCTTCTGATAGAACTTAAATTTAAATAGCTTAATGAATAAGTACAAAGATGCCGCAGTAAGCCCAAAAAATTTGGCACGAAGTTACAATCCAATATTACTATTTAATCAGGAAGTTTCTTGGGGGAATAGCGTGAACAATCGCGCCAGTTCCCATAATTATAGGTAGTGGGTGAGATATTTGATCGTGAAAGTTGTAGATGTAGAAGTTACTGAATTGATAATTCTTGGTTTTCCTGAATTAATGTCCCCATAGTGCAATTTCCACATTCATTTAGATTCAGTATCCACAACTAGCGATTTATCACTTCTACATAGGCCTTCATATCGCCTTACCAACACCACCTCGCCTCGCTTCGCCTCACTTCGCCTCACTTCGCCTCGCTTCGCCTCGCTTCGCCTCGCTTCGCCTCGCTTCGCCTCGCTTCGCTCGCTTCGCCTAAAAGCTTCGCCTCGCTTCGCCTCGCTTCGCGCGTTCGCCTCGCTTCGCCTCGCTTCGCCTCGCTTCGCCTCGCTTGCCTCGCTTCGCTCGCTTCGCTCGCCTTCGCGCCTCGCTTCGCCCTCGCTTCGTCCTCGCTTCGCCTCGCTCGCCTCGCTTCTTGCCTCGCTCGCCTCGCTTCGCCTCGCCTTCGCCCTCGCTTCGCCTCGCTTCGCCTCGCTTCGCCTTCGCTTCGCCTCGCTTCGCCTCGCTTCGCCTCGCTTCGCCTCGCTTCGCCTCGCTTCGCCTCGCTTCGCCTTCGCTTCGCCTCGCTTCGCCTCGCTTCGCCTCGCTTCGCCTCCTTCGCCTCGCTTCGCCCCGCTTCGCCTCGCTTCGCCCTCGCTTCGCCTCGGCTCGCCTCGCTTCGCCTCCTTCGCCTCGCTTCCCTCGCTTCGCCTTCGCTTCGCTCGTCTTCGCCTCGCTTCGCCTCGCTTCGCCTCGCTTCGCCTCGCTTCGCTCGCTTCGCCTCGCTTTCGCCTCGCTTCGCCTTCGCTTCGCCTCGCTTCGGCCTCGCTTCGCCTCGCTTCGCCTCGCTTTCGGCCTCGCTTCGCCTCGCTTTTCGGCCTCGCTTCGCCTCGCCCGCCTCGCTTCGGCCTCGCTATCGCCTCGCTTCGCCTCGCTTCGCCTCGCTTCGCCTCGCTTCGCCTCGCTTCGCTCGCTTTCGCCTCGCCTGCGCCTCGGCTTCGCCTCGCTTCGCCTCGCTTCGCCTCGCTTCGCCTCGCTTTCGCCGGCCTTCGCCCCGCTTCCCTCGCTTCGGCCTCGCTTCGCCTCGCTTCGCCTCGCTTCGCCTCGCTTCGCCTCGCTTGCCTCGCTTCGCCTCGCTTCGCCTCGCCTTCGCCTCGCTCGCTCGCTTCGCCTCGCTTCCCTCGCTTCGCCTCGCTTCGTCCTCGGCTTCGCCTCGCTTTTCCCCGCCCCCCCCTCCCCGGCTTCGGGCGCTCGGGGGCCCTTCGGGGCCCCTTTTCGCTTTTCGCCTCGCTTCGCTCGCTTCGCCTCGCCCCCCACTTTCGGCCTCGCTTCGCCTCGCTTCGGCCTCGCTTCGCCTCGCGTCGCCTCGCGTTCGCTCGCTTCGCCCGCTTCGCCTCGCTTCGCCTCGCTTCGCCTCGCCTTCGCTCGCTTCGCCTCGCTTCGCCTCGCTCGCCTCGTTCGCCTCGCTTCGCCTCGCTTCGCCTCGCTTTCGCCTCGCTTCGCCTCGCTTCCCCTTCGCTTCCCCTCGCTTCCCCTCGCTTTCCCCCCTCGCTTCCCCTCGCGTCCCTCGCTTCCCCTCGCTTTCCCCTCGCTTCCCCTCGCTTCCCTCGCTTCCCCCTCGCTTCCCCTCGACTTCCCTCGCTCCCCCTCGCTTCCTGCTCCCCTCGCTCCCCTGCTCCCTCGCTCCCCTCGCTTCCCCTCACTTCGCCTCGCATCGCTTCCCTCGGCTTCGCTCGCTACCCATGAGATATTCCATTCTTGAAGACAAGGCACGCGCGCCCGAGAGATAATAAGCCAAGATAGGTGGGCGCTAATTTCACTGACAGCATGGCGACAAACACTGCCCCTCTCTGTATGTACGCTTTACATTTTGAATGAATAAATAAATATGGAATGATGAATGAACGAAACGAACGAACGAACGAACGAACGAACGAACGAACGATACGAAACGAAGGAGAAACGAAGGAGGAACGAAGGCAGGACGAAGGAGGAACGAAGGAGGAAACGAAGGAGAACGAAGGAGGAACGAAGGAGGAAACGAAGGGGAACGAAGGAGGAACGAAGAGGAACGAAGGAGGAACGGAAGGAGGGAACGAAGGAGGAACGGAAGGAGGAACGAAGGAGGAGACGAAGGGAGGAACGAAGGAGGAACGAAGAGAGGAACGAAGGAGAACGAAGGAGGTACGAAGGAGGTACGAAGGAGGTACGAAGGAGGTACGAAGGAGGGTACGAAGAGGAACGAAAGGAGGTAGAAGAGCGTCGAAGGAGGTACGAAGGAGGTACGAAGGAGGTACGAGAGGGACAAGAGGTACGAAGGAGGTACGAGGAGATACGAAGGAGGTACGAAGGAGGAACGGAAGGAGGAACGGAGGAAGGAACGAAGGAGGAACGAGAAGGAAGAGAGAGACGAAGGAGGAACGAACGGCAGGAACGAAGGGAGGAACGAGGAGAAGAAGCGAAGAAGGAGGGACGAAGGAGGAACGAAGGAGGAACGAAGGAGACGAAGGGGGGAGGAACGAAGGAGGAACGAAAAGGAGGACGAGGTAGGAGGAACGAAGGAGGACGAAGGAGGAACGAAGGAAGGTACGAAGGAGGTAGCGGAGGTAGAGGAGGTACGAAGGAGTAGAAGGAGGTAAACGAAGGAGGTAACGAAGGAGGTACGAAGGAGGTACGAAGCGGGTAAAGACGAAGGAGGTACGAAGGGAGGTACGAAGAGGTACGAAGGAGGTACGAAGGAGGTACGAAGGAGGAAACGAAGGAGGAACGAAGGAGGAACGAAGGAGGAACGAAGGAGGAACGAAGGAGGAACCGAAGGAGGAACGAAGGAGAACGAAGGAGGAAAGAGAAGGAGGAACGAAGGAGTAACGAAGGAGAACGAAGGAGGAACGAAGGAGGCAACGAAGGAGGAACACAGAGGAACGAAGGAGGAACGAAGGAGGAAACGAAGAGGAACGAAGAGGAACGAAGGAGTGAACGCAGGAAAGGGAGGATACGAGACATGACGAACGACGAAGACGAATGACGAATGACGATGACGAATGACAATGACGAACGAACGAATGAATAAAAAATAAATAAAACTCATTCACAGTGACCCACTTGCATTTTCCTTTCAAAAACCATCGAAACTGCTACAATTATTGCGCGCCCCTTCCTCATTACAAACGAACCTCTCCCTCGTTTACACGCGAGACTCATCATCTTACTTCTCCTTTTTTACTCTTTTACACACCGCGACCTCACCCCCACTTTCTCCGCCGTGGATTGGCAATAGAGGGCACTTCGCACCCCTTGCTCGCACCAGGCCCTGCATCGGTCCGCCACTGTAGCAGGAGTCTGGCATAGGTGAACAATTTTACGTGAGGGTAAGCAGAGGTTTCTGTTCTATACGTTCCCCTCGCGAGATGTTTTACGGCCGTATATTGCAGTTCAACTCCTTCCGACACTTTTGCGGAGGAACTTTCCCCATAAGCACGAATACGAACGTTTAAAATTCTGAGAGCAGCGGAGAGTTCAAATTTACTTGTTCTCTGTAATATTACGTTCGTCTTATCGGACGTCCTGTTTGAGGAATTCAAGTAGTAATGTCGTTGTAACAAAACATCTGAAGGGGACCGGATTATTTAAATGAAAAACTTGGTAAAATGAATTTTAGAGAAATATGTTTTGAAAAAGTAGAAAATAGCTCCAGAGTTTACTGCCAGATTTAAAAGAGGTATTTTAATGAACATTCAAGGGTTGTATAACAGAAATAAACACATTAAGGCCATTATTTTTGCAACTTTTTCGCGTAGAAATTCACCTATCTGTCAGATGTTTTTTGTGGATGGTACGCTATAATTGTAACTTTATACTAAGACAACAAGAAATACGTATCAACTGATATGGACTTTGAGTAGTAACTTTAGGGCAATTGCAATAAACATTTGTAAATATACTTTAATTCAAATATAATTACTGTAATACATAAGATGAACATTCTTGACCCTCAGTTGATAACTGACTCAAAAAAATTTATTCTAAATATATTCCGCTTTTTTTGTTGGACATTACAATTGTGTTAGTTGAATGATTATTTGATTGTATTACTTCATCAAAGGAAATTGAAAGATGCCTTTTAAACTTTCATTATCAACATGAGTCGAAATAGTTAATTTTAGAACGTGAATGCAGATAAAATCAGAATCAATTTAATAATAATAATAATAATAATAATAATAATAATAATAATAATAATAATATTAACAATAATAAATAATAATGATAATGGTAATGACGATAATGTCGATAATGACGAGGACGTCGAAGACGACGATATTTATTTCCTGCTAAAATGATTTCGCTCGATGGCAGTGCATATACATGTAAAGGCATAAAGACATACTTACACAATATATAAAGACAAGATAACATATTTTAGGGAACTACTAATAAGTAACTAAGAGCACATACAACACACAAAAATATTGCCGTCACACGCAATTCCGGAAGCGAGGCACACTACAGGGAAAAGTTGCTAGTAAATACCGATATTATTTCTGTAGTATAGTTTGCAATTTGTGATTCAATCAATCTTAAAAACTGAGGTAACAAGCAGTAGTTTTACGAAGAGAGGGAGAAAATCATTTTTATTTGTTCACTACAGTAAAACTTGATCAATACGGAACGTGTATAATGCGGACATCTATCTAATGTGAACTTAAGTCGCAATCTTGCCAATAAAAAAATCCACAGTATTACATTGCATAAAACGGAATCTTTTCTAATACGGAAAAAAATTATTGTCCCTTGAGGTTCGGCTTTGAGCCCGTTTTGTTGTATTCATATTTCTTGAAAAATATTTGTTTAATTTTTTCGGGCACGTCCACTGCTTTACTCTCTTTAGCTTAGTGATTTTTTTTATTGCGACGGCGTTTCTCTCCTACTGAATGGATAGATCCAAAGCCGACCAACAGAACTTGTAGGGAATTTCCCCTTTCAGTTATCTCCTCAGCCTTGACGTTCGCTAAGCTCCCGACATGTGTGGTAGTGTAGTATATGCAAGTGTAAGTATGTGTAAGGGAAGAGGGTAGGGCAAAAAATATGAAGTAAGATCGCGTAGGATTCGTGACCCGTTTTTGTTTGGTAATAATCCGGATTTCGCGTTGTATTGATCGGAGAAGCTGTACAAAACTATCGATCAGAGCAGCCGGCTGCTAGAATTCTCCTTAAGATGGTGGCTGAATTCGATCTAGCTTTCTAATAAGTGTCGAAAATTCACCATCGTCGGAACCCTAGGACTTCCAGCCGACGTAAGAGGCAAAGCTGACTCTGAGCTAAGCAAGTATTTGTTGAAACCACGTCTCAATTTGGCAGGTGTAAAGGCAATACTGCAAGACAGGACGCACTTAACGGTTTTTGCTCGACATTGATGATGCATAGCTCAAAAAGCGTGTCCCATATAGCCTTAAAACTTGGATTTCGAGGCTGATGACCCCAAGTTAGTTTTCTTAAGTCGTAATCCCAAAATTAGAAATTTACAGACATACTTCTTTGGCGTTCAGTTCTATCGGCCACATACTAGGTTGATGTGAGGAGTATCTCTAACTCTATGCTAACACGTGCTTACGTATTTTACTCTTCATACGGAGGGATGAAAGGGGAACAAGTAGTCGGGTTTCCCCACACGAGCGCTCTATCATAGGCGCAGAAGTAAAAAACTAATCGACTTGTTTAGACATATACAGTATGTTTGTTAATTTCAGCTATGAGTAAGCTCTTCTCTCCTTTGTGACTAATTTGTTCATTTTTCCCGTTTTCCAACACCATTTCCCATTTGATAGCTTCTATTCCAAAGCTCATTTCTATTACTATGATCTTACTTCCATTATTTAGATAGAGTATAAATTAAGGAGTTCGATTTTGAATTTCATATTAATTTAAATTATTGTTCACGTTTCCGTTGAGTCATGCACTAATAAGTTTACAATGAACAGATTCTTTTGCTATTCAGTCCATAGTCGGAGATAATTTTGTTACGAGTTTCATACACAATTATTTCTAGAACATTAAAACATTATATTCCTAAAGAAACCTATTCATAATTTAATTCAAGTAAGCTTCCTAGTAAAAGTACACTTTATCTATACTTATATTTTCCAACAAAATTCATCCGTTAGTTCATTTTATCCATTAGTATGGGGCTGGAAGTCAAGTAAAAGATCTCATGCAAATGTAACCATATCTACTTTATTTGATAGGAACTAATCACAAATACAATTCTATTTTCATAACCACACCGTTGATTTTATGTACATGCTTTTACAATTATAACTTCAAACACTCTTGGTATATTAAACCTTAAAGAAACGTCGCTTGGACCACCTCTGCCCAATCGAAAAGCGACAAATGCAACGATCGACAGGGGAACGCTTCGCGAGGGGAAAGACGAGAACGAAAACATCAGACGCGCGAGGAAATATCGGAAAGTGATGGTAAGTTAATTGGAAAGAAATTTGATTGAAAAGTTGAGCGTCACCACGGCGGGAAAGGGGGAGGCGAAAAGCGAAGAGGAAACTGAATAAGCGACCAACAAGGGGTGCACGACTTTTCAGGGGAACAAGAGAAGTCATAGAAGCGGAATGGAGATAGAAAAGGAGAAAGAAAGAAAGGCGAATAACACAGTGGGAGCTAGAGAGAGATTGTGGAAGAAGTGTGAGGGATGTTAATGTATTAAAATGACTTCAAAATAATAACAATAATAAAGTTACAAGAGGAAACAGAAAGTTTAGAAAGAGACAGATAGTGAATCAGGAGTTCGAGAAGGAAGTGTGGGAGAGCAAAGCAGCTGGAGCCGGAGGCAATATCTGCCATGAAGACGATGTTGACATTACACCAGCTTCCATGTAGCATCCCTTCTCCTTGATTAATTTAGTGGTTCTGTTTGTACAGGTAAACAAACATCAATCTCTTGCCCCCAGAGGTCTAACGCCCTCACTCCCAAACTCAGCAACTCGCGCCCGAAACACGGGACTCACACCACCCAATAAATACTCGCATTCGTCGTAAAATCTCACGGAAGGAAGCAATATTGGGAGCTACTAGAGCTGAAAAAATCTCTTAATTTGATCACTTTGTAAAGGATGTCCATTGATAATGTATTAGTCGAAGAAATAGTTGGAAAAATCAACCATTTGAACACCGAGGGCAAAGAAATAGCGTTGTGCTAGATACACTCGCACGTTGGCATTGCAGAAAATGAATTGGCAGATAGAAAAGCTAAAGAAGCAGCGCTAAGCGAAGTTAGAAATGATATACCAGTGAGCTATCATGAATACCTCAAAAGAGTCAAGAAAAAATTAGCTGACCTCGACAGTAAAGAATAGAACAACTTACAGGGTTGCAAATTAAGAACAGTTAGGAAACTTGAAAATGATAATCCAACGTTCAGTTTCTACAGAAATGATCAGGTCGTCTTTACAAGATGTAGAATAGGACACACAAAATTTTCACACGGCTACTTATTGAACAGGACGGATGTTGATAACTGTAGTGTGTGCAAGATCACTCTTTCAGTAGAACATTTCTTTGTTTGCCCTGAATATGAAAGTGCAAGAAACAAGTACAAGCTAAGTTCTCTTAAAGATCTCAATAAGAAAGAACAGTGCATTAAATTCATTAGAAGAAATAGAAATTTATAACAATATATAACCCTATATGTAAAATTCTAAGTTACTGTGTTATTTTGTACTGATTGTGTATTATTAAGGTAGTCGCTAATAACTCTATGTAGTTGATGCGACTGTAAATAAATCAAATCAAATCAAATTTGTAAAGGATGTCGTCTTGCTCCGGAGTCGCATAGTTCCGTGTACACCCAGAACAGAAGAGGCCTATACACCGGTACATGGACAAACATCCGATGCATGGCTCTACAATTGTGTGTGTATGTGTATGTGTGTGTATGTGTAAGTGTGTGTATGTGTGTGTATGTGTATGTGTGTATGTGTATGTGTGTATGTGTGTGTATGTGTATGTGTATGTGTGTATGTGTATGAGTGTGTATGTGTATGTATGTGTATGTGTGTGTATGTGTGTGTATGTGTATGTGTGTGTATGTGTATGTGTATGTGTATGTATATGTGTATGTGTATGTGCGTGTATGTGTATGTGTGTGTGTATGTGTATGTGTATGTGTGTGTGTATGTGTATGTGTGTGTATGTGTGTGTATGTGTATGTGTATGTGTACGTGAGTGTGTGTGTATGTGTACGTGAGTGTGTGTGTGAAAGAGTGACTGAGAGAGAGAGAGAGACTACATGAAAAAGTAATAATATCGATATTTGTGAAGTTGGTTGAAGAGGCGATGTTCCGTCATCAGTCTGAAACCAATCAGAGGAAGCCTCGAAAACAAGCAAGACCGACACGATTCTAATATTGATTTTTACACGGTGTTCAACGCACCTAGTAAACAAATTTCAAGGAGATAAAACATTCAACTACAAGCAACATTAGATTTCAGCTGCCAATGTCCGGTTTCGAGTCATACTTGATACATGCGAATTTTCTGATAACCACAAAAAATTCGTAGCAGAATTTCTCAGAATGTTCTGTTATTGGTTCCTCTGCATATATCTCCTTGCACACTATTCACAACATCACGTTTTACTGTTTCATCATCACACCATTTCTTCATGGCTTGCTCTCTTTAGAATCGACACGCAACTGCGATAGTTCGAAAAAAATACCGTACGTCAGATATAAGTAGAATAAAATATGACTAACAAATAAATGAATAAAATAAAGATATAAGCATTGAAACTCAGAGAAAAAATATTTTTCATATTTTAGCAAGTACTCGTATACCCAGCTTATTTTGCTGTTCTTGTTAGAAAAAATATGTTTTATTTTCAAATTTAAAAATATAATCCAAAGGCGAGGGTGATTGTTAATATTTTTGACGATAACTTCATAACAATGAAAAGTATGTTTCGTTCCAATCTAAACTCTTTCGTTTATATTTCGTTAGATGGCAAGGCAAGAGACCGAGCAAGTCAAAAAACGGTCAAGCATTTTGCAAACAGAATTTTCCGTTCCCAAACTTCACAAAGGCTGAAAACCACTGGCCTGAAACACTGAGGCTGGTGGAATATTCTCTTACGTGGTTACGACTCTACCTCTTTATCGGCGGCACAGAGGCTCTCAGTACGCTGCCCTCAAAATATGTTTTAAATTGACTCTCATTACTAACCAGACGGCCGGGCGGCATTTCTGGAGGCAATTTGAGTTTGAGAAAGTTGATCTCGACGCTCCTCAGAAGATCGGGTCCCTGAAGCAACGCGGAGATAAAAAGTTTTGCTCAGGAATAAAGACGAAGATGAAGAAGGAAACGAGAAGTGGAAGAAAGACAAGAAGGTGGCAAGGGAGCTGGGACACTAAAGGCGGCTGGCAACCGGTGGGACTACATTTAAGCGCATTTTCATCTCATTATAAAGTTCACATATTCTCTGGGAAGAATGCTATATTCTTGGGCTTTGACTAGCGTAGCAAGAGTTGTGCGTTGTCTCACTTAATTGGTGGGGCACTTGTCTGGAGTTGAGATGTCTCTGGGAGAGCAACTGTCTCGCTACTCTAAGAAGGTATTATCTTTAGCACAGACTACCAAGCAAAACGCGAAGACGTAATGTCAGTATCCATGATGTGTAAATTTAAAGAAGAATTTCCCAACAGAAATTCTCAATAATGATAATTCATACATATTAGATGATATAAATTATTTTATTTATGCGTGATGTATGTGTTGGTAGAGTGATTATTCTGTTTCAATTTCTTTTCTTATTTTCAAATGGTACTTATAACCAAAGAAATTATGATATGAGGTAAATACGTACATGTAATATACAATTATGATAAATTACACACCTGCAAACTCATAACTTCAGGTCACTAAAAAAATTCAATGACCAGTTACAGTCAAAATAATCCTTGATTTTGTGATGTAGGGAGTAATGTAACGTGCTCATTTCTGTCCAAAATCAAAATCATTTATGTTGTTATTAATTGGTAAAACTGAATTTAACGAATCCCTTTCATGAAAAATATGCCGTCCTCGTTAGTCTTATATTTTTACTATTATTGCCTGTATATTTGTGTTTAACCTCCAATGGATCGTATGTAATCCTATAAAGGACACTGCGATCCACTAATCTACACACATAACAGGAAAATATATTAAAACAATGAACTTTTTAATATACTCAATATCACATTTAATGTTTACTAAGATTTGCCGATTAAATTTACTATCTTCCGCTGTTCGAAACAAAACTTAGCGCATTGATGCGATTTGCATATTAGATGCTGACACACTAAAAACTTGATAAATTCAACATACCGAACGCGTTCAGAAACAAGCGACTAACATAAGTTCTTGGTTAGCAAAAAATGGTCATTCTATCTACTCTTGTTTCGGAAACAGATCAAAGGAAAAAATTCTATATTGCTATCAATTTGTGAAGGCAATCTGGACGAAGACCATGGGAAGACACCCTGGAAACTAGAAAATCCTCAGTACATAAGCAAAATTGAACACAATTACCACAAAAGTCACGAAAAAATCGAGAAACAGATTTTCAATTTTCATTTATAAACAGAAATGAGCAAGATAGGAACGGCTTACTTTGTGCACTGTTTCAATAATCTTCAACGAGCACTACATTTTAAAACAGTTATAAATATTGTTTCATATCATAATATGTGTTAATACAATAGTAAAAAATAATATGATAACAATAATACTCTCGTCGTAAATATATACTTGATATTACATGATATAATAATATTTTAAAAATTAATTTCAATATTATTTGTGTTGTCAATATCCCAATTTCTCAAAGAAAACGAAGTTAAAAGCAATATATACTCTTAATACAATATGAATGATTCAATAACAGCCCAGTTATTGAAAGCATCTCTCCGTTAAACATAATTTTGGTGAACATTTCAAAACTTTCCTTGCAGAATGCCAATGACGTAAATATGCCACACGTACTTGAATCCCCTCCTTCCCTCGAACTCTTCCTTTACTCTCTCGTGTTTATTTAAAAGCACTGTACCCCGTCAATTCCTGATGGAGGACGTAGTGTTGTATCTACATCTGAGTAGAGGACTAGAAACCCATATGATTGTACTAATTATCTAATTTCGGCTAAATATGGTCTTTGTCTTATAACTCCGACCCAATTTCCAGCATTTACAAGTCCAAAGAGCGACATAATATCTTTTTGCAGTGAACATTTTAATTCCTTTTTTCTTTGCCGGATCAAAATGGTCCGTTTATTATATTATTATATTAAGTAAAGTAAAAAAGCATAATACAGTGTACGAGCTATGAAGAACAATGTAAATCGCGCAATGTAGTACAAAAAAGTGCAAAATTACTCGGTCTCACAATACACTGTGCGTCAACGATCTCAAAGTAATTTTTCTCTAGATACCGATGTTCTCGTTCGCTCTCTCTCGTTCGCTCTCTCTCGTTCGCTCTCTCTCGTTCACTCTCTCTCGTTCGCACTCTCGTTCGCTCTCTCGTTCGCTCTCTCTCGTTCGCTCTCTCTCGTTCGCTCTCTCTCGTTCGCTCTCTCTCTTTCGCTCTCTCTCTTTCGCTCTCTCTCTTTCGCTCTCTCTCTTTCGCTCTCTCTCTCTCTTTCGCTCTCTCTCTTTCGCTCTCTCTTTGGCTCTCTCTCTCTTTCGCTCTCTCTCTTTGGCTCTCTCTCTTTGGCTCTCTCTTTCGCTCTCTCTTTCGCTCTCTCTTTGGCTCTCTCTCTTTCGCTCTCTCTCTTTCGCACTCTCTCTTTCGCTCTCTCTTTCGCCTTCTCTCTTTCGCTCTCTCTCTTTTGCGCTCTTTCTCGTTTGCTCTCTCGCTCTTTCTCGTTTGCTCTCTCGCTCTTTCTCGTTCGCTCTCTCGCTGTCTCACTCTTTCTTTCTCGCTCTTTCGCTCTCGCTCTTTTGCTCTATCACTCTGTCGCTCTCTAATTCTCTCCCAACCGCTTGCTCTCTCTCTCTCAAACCTCTTGGAGCCCTCTTACTAGCGCCACCGCTTCTGCGGATTGGGTATCACGCAATTAAGGTTACATTCACCAGCAAATGGCTCCCATTGTGCAACTGCGAAACCTCTAAGCCCGGTGAAACGACGGCATGAGGGAGCAAAATTTCCGGGCGCGACGCTCAGGTAAAGCTGCTGCTGCTGCTGCTGGCGCCGGCGTAGGCGTAGGCGTAGGCGTAGGCGTAGGCGGAGGTGGGGAGGGCAGTGGATCGGCATTAGGCGTAGGAGGCTGCGGAGGAGGATTGGGGACTGAAAACGGGAGGCGGTTGGTGCAGGAGGAAGTTGCTGGGGCTCAAGTCGAGATCCTGTTGATTTCTTACTCAATCCTCGGATCGTTGTGTAGACTAAATATGACGGTGCATGATTGTTCATGCAAGAATGCATCCACATACGCTCGCTCGTGCGAATATACACTTACAAGCGCGCGCCCCTCCCACACGCGCATAGGCACACGCTCTGACACACGCTCAGACACACGCTCAGACTCACACATACGTAGACACGCTCACACACATACACAGACAGATCTACCCACATACATATAGATACACCCAGTTATATTAATACTACTCGAGTGTTCCGACTTCCGAGGGTTTGTGATGGAGAGGCTAGTAAGGGGAGAGAAGTAGCTGGTTTTCTTTAATGCTACGTGGTCAACAGATAATCCACACTATACACTGTACAAAATGAGCTGGATTATTTCGATTTCAGAGTGATTTGCAATAAGAAGAGTCAAAAGATCTTCCAAGTTGAATCAGAAAACAGTGTTTCCATACGAAATTAACATTTTCAATCAAAAAATAAAATTGACGAGATTTATAATGAATGTCATTTGTTTTTACTTCGTTTCAAAACTTCAATGTCTAGGCATTTGAAAGCGAAAAATGTGATACTGACACTGTGAAGACCCCACGTCCTTCCATACCGTCCTTGTAAAGAATAAAAACTTCATGCTCACGTAGTTAATATTACTCTGGGTTGCTTTCATATTATTTTATACGCAGATATGTTCCTGAATAATTATATAGCAAATTGTTCGACACTCAAACTTAACTAATTCAAAACTTATAAGAATGGATAAATTTCCTTAAATTATATACGTTTTAAATTTAATATCTTTTTAGAGAAATATTTTTGTAAAGCCTTCTATGAAAAGCGTAATCGTACTTTTGTGCGCGCGGCAGATTCAATACATAACAGCTGCGAGATGAATACTGTGGTACTGAAACTAAACTGTTGTGGCATCGTAGTCCAGTGAACAGTGGACCGCACCTTAGCAGGCGCGCGCGGCCTGCTGACGGTAGTGTGCTGAGAATTCTGGCACTGAATTGGCGGGCACGTACTAACTCCACCACGCGGTCAACTTTTCCTGACATGAAGCCGTTTACGCATCTCAAAACAACAACAACAACAACAACAACAACAACAACAACAAAAAAAAAGAGCTCGACACCATCACGTTCGATTTTCTCCTTAGTATGATGATTGACTTCTACGTTTCCAGTGGTCTGCTTAGAATCACATTGGTCGATTATAATTTAAACACTTCTATCTCTTTTCACGTATCTTTTGCATGTCCTTTTAGAGTATTGCAAATGCTTAAACCACCGCTTAAAATTTTGTGGAAACAGCATGAAATAACTTCACTTCCACAATTTCGAATATTCTACCGTTTTAACCGGTATTTGAGGCTTTATCTCGACCGGTGCGAGAATATATACCATACACGCTATTTATGAATGGAAACTTCAATCAAGTTTGAACTAGTATCGAAACTCCAGATGAACGAAGCGGAATGCAGTCTGTCTATGCCTTTTCAGGTACCAAAATCTGAAAGGGGATTAGCTGGGAAGCGACGGTGAGGCAACACTCACCGCGAGATGCAATCGGGCCGCTCTGGTGAGCTAGAAGGCGAGTGTAGGGTTTACAAACAACCCAACCCTAAAAAAAGTGTGGGAGACGACGTCTACTTGTGAGAAAAAAACACGCTACACCGACCACTCTAAGCTTTGGGATTTCTTTACGAATACGACGACGCAGCTTGATTCTGTTGCATTACTGATGGACGATTAGACTTGGCCTGTTTGTGGAATTTTTTATTGAATTGAGGAATAAACTTGAAGTTTTCGAAGTTTTCCTTTGTTGCTTAACCCTTTTATTTCTGAGTATAACAGTATACTGGTGTACCTAGACGGACGCATGGTGCAGCTAAGGAAATAGTTCTAAGCAGTTATTAAATAAAAAATAACAAGATAAAAATAAATGATCTTTCTATAATTTCATTTCCAATTAATAGAGTTTTCAATTCGTGAATTATGTTTCCAGTCTGTGAGTCGGTGAGCCCAGAAGGCGGGGAAGTAGGTCTCTCCGCAATCCCTCGATACTTAAGTCGCGGGGTACGTTTAGTTATTATTATTATTATTATTATTATTATTATTATTATTATTATTATTATTATTATTATTATTAAAACTATTATTGTTAAAGCTATCCAGCGCAAAAGCCTTCCACTCTCAGTTGGGATAGCTCACGAAAGAACGTACCAAGTGAGCTAAAACCTGGCGAAGTTAAATTAATTTTCCTATTTATTAATTCTGTTATAAAGATATATAGACCACTAGCTCTTAGAAAAATCTGTAAATTTTTCTCTATCACTATTTTCACTATTTAACAGTAGTTTGCTAAACACATTAACATGTTTCATTAACAAATTCGTCTTGCCATCTTTTGCTTGGTCTTCCTACACATCTCCAGCATATTCGTGGGTCCCACGTGGTGACTGCGTCCGTCCATCTCTCCGGGTCCAGTCGGCTGATATGTCTACCATTTTAATCTTTCATTTCCACTTCCATTTTAATCTTTTTGACACGTGCTGCGTCTTTTAGTTTTGTCTTTCTTCTAATGTCAACATTCTTGACTCTGTATCTAAGATTGTTGTTCAACATTTTCCTCTCCATTTTTCTTTGAGATATCTTCTTAATTCTTTTACAATACAAGATCATATTTGTGCTCCGCAAATTAGAACAGGTAACACACAGCTGTCAAACTGTCAGCTGTCACGTTGAGTAATGGGATATGTGAAAGCACAATTTCTCCACCCATGATGGTCGCGAGTTTGGCCAGTACAAATTGTGGTTCTTGCCGTAGGACTTTGAGGCCAGAATTAGCGTGGGTATGCATACCCCGGGGTACTCTTTAGTCTGTTGACTGAGGGGGATTGCTTCAGGGGTTAAGGCTGTGAGGGGTGGCCGCAATAGTTTTGTATATTGTATAGTGACTTCTGAAATGGAAATAAACCTGAAAATAGAAACTCAGTGTCTGTGAACATATTATATTCTGACGATGTCACACCGTGATCATTTGGTAGAGGCTGATGGGATAATAAGAGGTTATGTAAAATCAAGAAATGTGATTTTTAAATTTATGTTTATTAGTATCTGACAAAACGCTGAAAGTTGAAGCATTTTCTCTTAACCTTAGATTACTTCGAATACATGTAGTTCGGCGATCTACAAATAAAACACTGACCACTGGACCAGACGATCATCAGAACGATGAAAGGGGAAAGCAGCAGCGACATTGTGATTTAAGAGGTGAAAGATTCTAAGGAAAGTGGGTTCAAAAGTTTGAAAGGGGTATGTCAGCGATAAAGTAAGATCCATAATATTCTAATTTGATATTTTGTTATTGTTTTTTGCAAAGGATTACAATTACTTTAAACGTCAACCAAAAATGGCAAAAAGCACGGCTTCAAACAAAAAGTAACCAAAGAGAAATCAATATATAATGATTGTTTCAGTGCTTTTATTACATCCTTGCATGACGCAAAAATGGCTTATACCTTCATACAAGTTTTGAAAAAAATATAAACGATCACTAAAATGGATATTTTATTCTCGCTCGTAAGGTAAAAACGATATATAAAATATAAACTTGCTATTGTTTGTTTTCGTTTGCTTAAAACAAGTGAAAGTACAAAAGCTTATATATTATGCAAAGTTTTAATGTTTTTAAGCTTTATATATATATATATATATATATATATATATATATATATATATATATATAATTTTATTATGGAATTTTAATTATAATGTTGGTGGATTGTTATTATTTGCGCTTCCTCCTGGAGAAAAAGAAAAACATTGGTCGTCTTGTGACAATTTCTTTATCCCATGCTGTTAATGAACTTCGTGTTTCAGAATACGTGTGTACACTGACAGGTCCAGAACGTTCCGGTGACATCGTGTTGGCGTTAAAGGATCTTGTGCGAACGTACATCTTTTCAAGCAAAAACACAGTCAGGGCAACACTGCCACCAATACACCATACAAATATGGCCTCTTGCACGTGACGTATGGTAACCGGGCGCACTGGTGCAGCAGTAACTCGCTCCATCCGAACTTTATTAATTTGACGAAACCACCTTAGAAATGTATTCTCATAGTTCCTCTTCCATTTATGGACCACACCATTTTCCACGAGACGTTGAAATAACGCATTGTAAAAGCCCGCCTTTGACCAGTTTCTTGACATCGGCAGAGTCCGATAACCGAACGTTACTAGACATTCTTGGACCTGGTGGTACAACGATACTCCATGTTCAGAAGCACCTTTCTGATGCTTCACCATCTTTAACTCTGTAGGATTGCCAATTATACCAGCGGATTTCGGAACTACGGTGCCGAGTGTTCTTAAATTCACGAATTTCACTTTTGCAATAATTGAAGGTGTAATATCGGTACGTTTCTTTAGAAAATTGTACATTGTACCGTCCGGAGAAGCGTATAAAGTTTTAATTGTTGCGTTTACTTCCGCCAGTGTATTAATCTCTTTGTCACTGCCTGGAGTCACGATGAAGCCTGTTAGGTAACCAGCTAATGTGTTTGTCATGAAAAAATTCATAAGTGACAGCCACACTATCAAGCACCGTAAGCGAGAATTAAAACTTCCTGTGAATAATGTTTCGATCGTATCAAATATAGCAGGAATTGTAGACTTTCCATAGATTACTACTGTTACAAACGTAAAAAACAAAAAGCTCATAGCGACGGTCAACCAAATGGAATATTGCACAGTAAATAATACACTTGTCTGAGTAGCATCACGTTTGTGTACCAACAGGCATTGGTTGTCGACATCATATGGATTGATGTAACTGATGTTTAAGTCCACTGGAATATGACGGTATATTTGAAGGTTGCCAAGGTGTAATTTTCCTTTTTCAATGTCCTCGAAAAGCCTTCTCTTATTTTTGTAATGAATGCAATTCTTTAGGTATCCTGAATGCTCTGCTACATTTCGTAGAACATTGTTGTGTGTCTCAGCATGTAGTCTCCACGTGTGGGTACAAAATTCTTTGGACTTTTCGTGAACTGAATACACTCCAATACGTAATGTTTTATCTCGATTCATCTTTTGTCTCAACTTTGGTCCGTCACTTTGACTCGCAGATGGCATTAATGAAGATTTTCTTGCACGTGTGTTTGTGAAATGGGCGGTGATTAGAAGCAG
Source organism: Gryllus bimaculatus (assembly GCA_017312745.1). Taxonomy (NCBI): domain Eukaryota; kingdom Metazoa; phylum Arthropoda; class Insecta; order Orthoptera; family Gryllidae; genus Gryllus; species Gryllus bimaculatus. The sequence continues at coordinate 4,151,931 of BOPP01000037.1, forward strand.
TGGAACTGAAATTGAAATACATACCCACATTTTAATATTTTTCAGTATTTGAACTGTGATTAGGTGAATAAAATACTTTTTCCTTGTTAAATATCTAATATTCAGACATATTTTTGCAAACTTTCAGTTGACTCTAACGTGTTGTACAATGTATATTGCTTTCAAGATGCAAGAGCTTATTTACTGTTGTATCAGTGTTATTCCATTCATGAAAAACACTACAATTGATACTTCAAATTGTTTGAAAATTGTTTCATTTTAGAATACAATTTTCTTAAAAATTTGTTGTTTGGTTTCTTTCACGCATCAAACAAAAGTATACTTGCTTGTAGAGAGAAGTAGACAAATGGCATTTACATGTCACTAGCACCAATTCATAACGATCAATGAACAAAATAAATTAATATTGGAAAGAATCATTCAAGTTCACTGGTGTCAAATAACTCTAAAGGCAGAAGAGAAGAATTGATGGCTGAACTTATCCTCGCAGAATAAACATAGTATATGACCCCAATTTACATCAAAAGGGTCTTTTATTTTACCTGATCCCTCACATTGTTGAAAAATAATCGATGATCATCTCATTTAACGCACGAAATGCCATGGACATGTTGAATGTAAAACACGCGACAAGGTAATTTGTTGGCTATAATGTTTTGAGTACTGCTTTTTGTTTTTCATTATTGATTGCGGTCAATGCATTCACACGTTATTTCCTCCAAGCTGTTTGGAAAAAAATAGGAAAAAAATATTTGTGTAAAGAGGCCACCATTAACATGCCAATAATGCACCGATTTTTGTTGTATATGTAATTAAAAATTTGTGTGAAAATTCGAAATACGTATTTTGTCGGAAACAGCCTGATTTATGGACCCTTCATTCTATAATAAGTAGCTGTTTTAAATCAAATCGGTCTTTCTCGCGCGTTTAAAAATTTTCAAATATTCTCTTTCACACGTTTATTGAACAGAACAAAAATGTTCAAAATTCATTTCAATATATATATATATATATATATATATATATATATATATATATATATATATATACATACACGTTAAAAAGTTCAGTGTTTCTTATGACGCTATTTTTAAAACGTCCATGAAATGTAGATTTGTAATGCCTGTTCGGGTGAGGGACGTAACTCCAAGCAATTTAATAAACATATTGATATACGAACGTGCTTGAAAAAAAATATACACCAATCCATCAGGGGTCACTTCCGATGCAACTTAGTATTTCACAAACTCACACTTTCATTTTCACAGGGCTTTTAGGATGACGTATCATTTCTACTGGTGATCTCCCTTAGGAAAGATTTTCGAATAGTCTGTGGTAGAAGTGTGAATCCCCAAGGGTAACGGCCACGTCGAGCTACATCCAAGTAACTGCGTGTCCGAAAATCTATTGTCGTATATGTGGTTTCAGACATTGAATATGTAGTATTACTTGGTTTAATATTGAATGAAGCGTTACTGCTTAGAGTAATATTTAATGAAGCTTTACTAATTCGTAAAGTGTAATAGAAAACCTTAAACTTGAGTATGTTCAGTGTACTATACACGATGTATACACGCTATTAATATTGTTTTTCGAGGCAGAGAATATACTGAGATAAGGGATTGTCATAAAAAGAAAAGGAATGATATTGGTATTTTTTATTTGGATGATGTATTATTTCGATATTTGTTGCCATTTATTTGATAAATATTGTGAAATCCCCACGAATGATCTCTCCTTCTATTGATATTAATATTACATAATCTTCTACCATTACCTTCCTGCTTAGGTATGCTATCGAAACTCACATGTTATTAGCATATCTATATTAGTGTCATTGATTTACCCTGCTATGCTCATAACTTTGCCCTGTACTGAAATGTTTGTTATATTGATTCTATTTTCATTTATTTATGGATATCGACATACAACATGCTTTCTTCTTACCTGTTACATGTTGCCCTGCAATATATATAGAATTGCGATCTCTGAAAGTATTGTTGATTAAATATATTATTTTGAATTGATGACAACTATTATCAATTTCAATCAATTTTCAGCAAAATTATCAGATTTTTTGAATAAAATTTAGATTTTATTGAGAAAATATTAAATTTAAATCTTTTAAATGACCTTCTCTATTGAATTGATATTATTTCTCTTGTATACAATAATTATCCTCCTGTACAGGGTAAAAAACAAAATTCATGTTTTACTTTGATCTTTGCGCGCATCGGTGATTTTTCGGTTGTTCTCCGATTGGAACATCCATCCGATCACTTGATGCTGTCTATTTACTGTTAATGTTGCCGTATTCTATCCCAATGTCAAATTCTGATTGGAAATGTTACCCTAGGTGTTGTCAGTTAATTATAGGTTCGATAACAAAATTTCAATAAAATACCATGCGTTCATAACTTTCCCTATGCTGTACTACGTATTGGCACTGATTCGCGATTGCCTACGTCTAAGTCAAACTGTTGAATACAAGAAACGTCTACGATTCTTTCCTATCATAAATTTCCTTCCAAGTAGAAAATCTGTTTTAAATTTTTTACTTAACATCCAAAAATACTTTTGACCTCTTTAGATTGAAGACATTTTAAACTCCGAAAAATGTCGGATCGATTCCTGGTCACCAATTTCCCTTTGATTAAAATAGTAATCCCGATTCTAACTGATGGTGATCATGCCGTTCAGACGATGTGATCTCGTCGGCCGCTGGCGAAAGAGAGACTGAATACCAAAATTTCACCTTACTATCCTCACACCGCCTTCTACATACACACACACACACACACACACACATCTATATACTACAAGGGACTGTGCTTCCATTTCCCGGCATGTCACCACATTTGATCGTCCATCCGCAGCTTACCTATTCACTGTTCCCTCTGACAACGTGTATGCTTTGACGTAGTTCGCATTCTGTTAAATGACGTGCGTTTTACATATATCTTGATGCATTTTATGTTAAATAAAACGGCCGCTTTCTAGCTTAGCAAAGTAAGCGGGATCATAAATACTAGAATCCTACATAATAAAACATTAATAATAATAATTATTAATTATAATAATAAGTATTTATTATAATAATTAATAATGAATAATTATTGTTAATTATAATACTTATTATTAATTATAATACTTATTATTAATTATAATACTTATTATTAATTATAATAATTATTATTAATTATAATTATTATTGTTTCATTTTCTTCATATTGCAATAAATTAGTGTTACACACCAGGTAATTCCGAGTGACCACAGAATTTTTCAGGGTGGAATTTACTTTATTTTATGGAGATAAATAAATAAATATACAATAATTACATACACAAGTGAATAGTTAAAAACATTGTTATAAGTAACTGCCTAATTTAATAAACGAGAACTGTTTTAAGTGACAATCACACAAACACATACTTAATCTACATTGATATCTTATGTGTTATATATTATTGATAGTAACGTGATATATATAATTAATTTTAAATGGACTATTTCCTATTACAAAAATATAATGCTGGTGTTCTATTTTACGCAAACAGGGAGTCAATGCAGCGTTTTTCAATTCGAATAATTCTTCGTGTTTCCTTTTTGAGCAATTTATTTCTTTTCGATTCTTTCCAATAATGTGAAGAAAGTTCAATTGCAAACACAATAAATGACAAGACTAATCCAGCAGCTAGTACGTATCCAGCAAGTCTGACGTAATTGACCGAAGCGGGTTCATCACTTTTGTGAAGTATAGGATGTGTATAAAAAATTAAGAAAGGATATTTTTTAATGTAATGTATCTCATGCCAGTGCTCCAACATATCCCCTTCCGCCATCCAGTAAAGTATCGTAGCCAGACGTTCAGCGAAACAAGAATCCTCAGGCACCGCGTATGTCTCCATGTACAGGCGAAGATGCTCCTTCATTCGGTGAGTCGTTCCTAAGAAGTTAGCTATGGTTCTTGCCCAATACCACGTAAAGGAATCGGGACTTATCACAGCACATTGCTCCCCGGGTGTGTATATTGCATAATACAGCCTCTTTGCGAGAAGAGCTCCTGCTGGCTTGGATTTGTCGAAGGTATCGTCGAAAAGAAACGGATGATTAGTCAAAACCGGCATGCCAGAATCCGCAAGTTGTTCCACAGAGTCGATCTCCTCCTCCATAAGCGGTGACGTCATTTGCTGAACCATCACGCACTGCACGAGTGTTACAATGACGACGCTCAGAAGAAGGCAGATAACAACAAAAGAGCGCTGGCGAATGTCTTTCACATTAGCAATACCAGACCACGTTTGACCGAGAAACACGTTGGCCATATCCGCTGCACTCTGCCCAAGGCTTTGCGGGTGAAAGAAGTACCATGTTACAGCGCTGGAGACGTAAGCGATTCCCAAGAGGATCCAGTTGAGAAGAGGAAAGGCGGTGAAGAAAGCGGACACGACGCCCAGTTGTCCTGCATGTGGTACGAGCGCTACCACGGTTGAGGTGCCAGTCAATGGCCCGAGATATCGAATGTCCCTCCGAGGCCGAAGAATGTACGGTGTTATGGCGATGTCTGATTCACCTGAAGCTACGCTCTTTATCGACACAAACAGGTTCTTCTTTTCAACATCCAACACGTATTGTGTCAGTTCAAATTTTGCATTAAGTAACTTTGAAAACTCTTCCAGAACGTCGAGGTCTCTTTCCGGTACGTGGTAAGAACTTGTGTGGTTTTCTAAATCTTGGGATGCTCTGAGTTTATACCCATTAAGATTTAACAACATTTGTTGGAAGATTTCGTTGACATTTTTGCCAATTGGATCAGAAATTGTAATTAGGTCTTCTGTGAATGGATTGTATATATTCCAATTTATTTTGCATCGATTGACAAAAATGTATACAACAGTGAGAACATGAAGATAATTGTGAATAAGTTGCACATATTTTCTCTTGTCTGTTTGAATGCAGGAATTGTTAGCAAAATCCACTAATACAAAATATATCGTATAAGCACATTTAAAACTTCTGTACGATTTTACATTTGTTTCAAAGATATTTAGAATATTTTCTTTTTCTGTAATGAATAAGCATGATTTTAATCTGCATTTACTAAAGTTCAATTTTTCTTCATTCACAATTTGAACTGGTAGATTTGATTGTTGAATGAATATAGTTGATAGATCTCTGTAAAACTTCTCATATATAGAATAATTTGTCATTCGTATTTCCATATGTATCGAGGACGATTGAGTCACGTCAATCAGTGCGGTTGACATGAATTTGCTGATATTGGTTTCGGTGAGATCATGGTGTAGGTAAAGGCGTACTTGCGAGCTGACTGAAACTGCGAAAAATAGCAAGCGCAGAATCACAAACACATGAAATGCACTCGGTGTCATGTTGTGTCGAACAATAAAGCTGGTACTGCTACGCTACTTGATGGTCTTACATTCATAACAGTTTAACAAAATCGATATAATGTCTATAATTGCTTAAACTGCTTAACCTTCGTGCGCTCGCGTGTTTAATGTGTGCTCGATCGCAAGGCGATACTTTTAGCGTCAAACGCCCTTCCTTATTCAATATATTTGGTTTTTTTCATCGGACGTCAAGGGGAAATTTATTAAATATCATTATACACACGTTATATTGAGTCAAAAATTTAATGAAAACATATTTTAATCATTTTTGCTATGAAGAAAATTGTTACCTTCTTGGTCACACCTACCCTTAAAGTTTGTAGTACAATAAAAGAGAACTAAGTTATATATAATAAATTAGGTACTCTGTTAGAAAATCAAACATTATGAAAATATAATATCCTAAAGTAATTCACTATGTGCAATTCCTAACTGACAAATTCAATAGTGTTTATTAAAACATATTCATGAATACCATAAATTCGTACAATCAAAATAATTTTAGCATGTTTCCAATAACACTAATATATATATATATATATATATATATATATATATATATATATGTGTGTGTGTGTGTGTGTGTGTTTATGTACATACATATATTGTATCATCAGTGTCTTCCGCACTCGGAAAGCAAAACTACTTCCCTTTGTGAATTATATTTTTCTCACACATTTATTGCACACCATATGAGGTTTTTTGATAAGCACAGCTATAATAAAAACCGAACAAGAATATGAAAGGCACATTTGCGTGGCGGTGGTTTTGCCGCGTAGAACGTCGACTGGTGATTGTGGTACTTTCGTAGTGCCCAATTTGCGAGTGGGTGTGGAGAAAGACGTTATCGTTATCTTGAGGGAAAAAAATATAACTAAAAAATACCTGGTTTCCCGGCATGTGAAACACAGGAATCACTACACAACACTGTTTATTCTTTAAAAGCGGTACGAATTTTTTTAAAACCCGATTTCTTAAAAGTTAATAAAATCTGAAACGTTGATAAGTAAGACTCCAGTTTCATGAGTAAATTGTACACTAACACCAAAACGGGAATGTTTAGGTAATTTTACAAGGCATAAAATTGCGCCATTGATAAGAGTGCACACAGCAACAATAGTGAAATTGTTTACAGTAATGCCATATTTTTCACGTGGCATTATTTCGACCCATGGCTTTTTGCTCAGTTTTTGTGCGCAGAGAAGCCATAAAAATGTATATTGGTAATTCCATTGCGCCAGACTTTTTATTGCGACATGAACGCGAAAATGGGCAGTTCAAGACCGGATGTAAGAAAACCGTATACTTATTATGGTGTTAAAACACAAAAGTCATCTGCAATCCTAGCAGACATAAGAACGGTGCCTACTAAAAAATTCTTTTCGATGATGTTATCTTCTTTGTATTATATTTTTGAAAATTCAAATGAAAATTAATAGAGTTTTTTATTTCAAAATGCAAATTGAAAATCAAAGCTCAAAGATCCAAAATAAAGAAACTGAATAAATAAAATTGAATATAAATGTAACGATTACAGCGAATAAAAATTAATGAAAGTACGAAACACTTTTTCGATGCAAAATTATACCACTAAAATCAATATTTAAGCAATCGAAATTTACGATAATTTATATTTTCACCCCAAAGTCCACAAAGAAGTGGCGTCCATTTACGAGCAGACTAATTTGTCAAATTATGATTATACACCCTGACAGTTACCAACGTAAAATTAATACGAAGGAAGGAAATGCCTGATCAAACGTTCTTAATACTATATGTATTTTCTAAAGCACACAGTCTCAACTAAACGTCAATGCTTTATTTACTTCGTCCAGGTTTTCCTGCTAATAGATATGCAAACATTAATTATGCGTGGAAATTCATTTTGTTCGATAACATAGTTATGTAATTGCAGTTTACATCATTTTACTACACTAATCCAATACAGTAATCTGACTAACGAATTTTTTGAATATCAAAAAGTTGTCATTGAAGAAGACATTTAAAATAAAAATTAATTACTAGTATTAAAAGTATGTTGTGAACGAAAGTACTGAATTAAACCTAACTCGATGTACCGTTTGTTTCATGGATTATTAAGATCAATCCCAAATATTGTTTCCAAACACTGAAACATTTTAAATTATATGTTTGAAGTAGAGCAACGAAGTAAGAAATAATAATTTGATCTTATTATCAGGGTAGACGGGAACTCCAATTCAACTGGTATCAATAAACTCAACATAAGTATATCCTTAGGTGTTGTTTAGCACATCCTATAGAACATTATAATTTTTCAATCCAGTTGATAGAAGTCATTTTTTATTTTCTATTTATCACTCCCACAGTTTGAAATTGAATTATCGGGTTTGACTGAGTAATTAATATTGTAATAATTTCATTCGTAAACATATTTTCAAAATAATTACTGTTAACAACTCTCAGCCCTTGAGGAACAAATTACACTCAGCCATTTTCCCAAATAGTTACTATATCATATGTACACGAGACAACCCAAGGTGTAAGAATCTTCCTGAATAAGTAGAACATACTAACTGTTTCTAAAATTAACAATACTTTAATAGGGCTCAATAGTAGAAAACAAGATGTTATACCACAAGGTATGGCTCATAATGATAGATGCAAAATAAAATAATCCCATGATGATTGCGTTGCTTGACGTAGGTACCACCAAAAGAGAATTGAGTGTTAGAATGGAACACTATCGGAATAATATTGAAGAATATCACAAAATATAAACAGGTCATTTCTATACATGAAACCAACACGGGTCATGCCTTCAAATTCATGGAATAGAATAGCAGCCATCCAATTAGCTAAAGAAAATCATTACTACGAAAGAATAATATAATTATATGTATACAAGATACCAATAATAGCTTTATTAGCTAAGTAAGCCGACTTCTGCTGATATTTCCTTGTTAAAAAGTTTAATTCGCACTTTGCACGTTCATAATAAAAATATCCTTTCTTAGTTCTCTAGTTTGTCTTACAAAGCGCTCTGCCTGGCCATTTGGTCCCGAGTGATTTCTTTCACAATTCATTGAGTTTGTTTGGCTCATGGTGCATCCTTAAACCGAAAACAAAACATGGGCATAATGAAAGTAAGTTGAGTGTTGATTTCATCAATTTAGAGGTCCATCTTCTATCGACATCATAAGAACAATAACGTTGCAATTTAATCCAATACGTTAACATGGTATGAAACGGCCGCTCTCAAACGCTCAGTACGCTCATGACAACTTACCTATTTTACTCACAGACCACTTGTCATTTAATATCACTTTTATCTAATTATTTTTTGGAGCATGTACTTAGTTTTTGTTTAATTTATTAACACGTTGTGTGTTTTAATATTGTGATTTATACATAACTTTAAGAAGAACAGAAATTATATTACGAAACGTTTTATATCTATTTTAACTATCGTGACGTTATGTGAACGACTAATTATGACGGTTTATGAAGAATTTAACTAGCGAAACGTTTCTGTTTTCTATGTTACGGCCGTTAACCTTTAGTTTTATTATACTCTTTACGTCTGTTTTGGGCTATTTATATACAAAGATGTCATACAGATTTATTGAAAAAGTTTTAATTGTTTAAAATTTTATTTTTTTAATTTTATGAATTAAAACACCAAACAGATTTTGTGGCGATTTCTTCCACATCTTGTATCTAACAAAGTGTCAAAAAATTGTAAAATTAAAGAACCACGTTGCCTGAAATTGCTTTCTTGTTGTTGAGAAGCTAGAGCTGCTACATCTGGGAACTCGGTGATTTCCATTTCAGCCATAAATTGTGTTTAGTTACTTTTGTATTTTTAGCGATTGGGTGATAAGGTAAGATATTTCACCACGAAATCTTCTAATAAGGAGTGGAGATATTATATGGACGATTCGTTTAGACTTTTTCGTGATGCATCAAAATACTGTTTCCGAGCATACCAAGAAAATGCCACTCAACAGCCCGCGTACGTTAGGAACAAATGAAACAAATGATTTGCAGTTATGATGGCTGGTGACAGCTCCTATGCCCCAAAATTATCTTTCAATAATATGTTTTTTTCTCATAACAAAATATTATTACGAAAAGTTTACGCCCAGGTTTACACATTTAAAATGCGTCTGTTACTTCCTCTATTTTGGCTCAATGATAATAATTATTACATACTATTAGGTTCAGACGATCAGATCCGTCGTTTAGGATTTGTTACAGGTGGGGTTCTTCTATATTCCATAAACCTGCGACCATGGACAGCGACTTTAAAATCTTACGGAGGTAGACTTTCCAAGGATTTTTTAGGTAGGATTTCGAAGGAAAAATTAATAACGTGGACAAGATTATAACTAGAAACTCCGTACAACGGTCCAATACATTAACCGTTACACCCGTTAGTTGTTTATAAAATTTCATATTGCGTATTTATGGTAAGTTACACAGTTTCAACAACTTTTCTATAGAATATTTTCATTAAGAATTGACCAAAATAAGAATCAAAATAAACCTTTTCTATTTTCCACCTCTTCTTCACAGAGACGCAACTTCTTCTCAACTCCCAGCAAGTGCGAAGCTTCACGAGATTTGTGTACCGTTCACTTTATTCGTGCACGCAGCGCTACCGCGCTGTTACCTCTAACTAGTTCCGTTACATCGTCGTCGCCGAGGAGGACGGCACGTAAAAGCCTTTATCTTTACGACAGCCCGCGCGTCGCGGTGTCGAGATGACAAACTTTCTTTACTGCGAGTTCCCGCGAGAGAAGATGGTCTCTCTGCGAGGGATTCCTTATCGCTCGTTGTCCGGTGTTTATTGGAGGCTGCGCTTGGGGCGCTACCTGCACACAGCGCGGGCTGATGGGTGGTAAAAAGTTTTTCCACGGCGGGAATGGCTTGTTATTGGCGAGGACGTCCCTAATGTCAGTAAAACGTAGGGACATTTTGTCGGTAATGGTGGTGGTGGTGGTGTCGGTGCGACGTAGAGAGAACAAAGTCCCGAGGTGGCGATATGAATTTCCAACGCTTCTAGGTTGACTGTCAGAAGGGTGGTTGTAAACGAGAGAGGTGCAATTTTCGAGCAATATGCACGTAGAGTTAGTGGTTGTTTTATTGGAAGGTTTTGATTTGCAACTAATTCGTGTGGTGTATTTTGTTTTATTTCATTTGTAACCAATTCTCCACAAGGTGATTTATTTTAATAAATTACAGAAGACTATGTCAAATACGATACTTATTTCTTGTTTAAGCTTGCGAATGAGGTCAGTACAACTCACGTAAAGTATGAGACGACTACCTTAAGTTATTTAGAATAAAAAATATTTCATAGAAAAAATACATGCTTCTCATCTTTTCAAATTTTGGACAATCTGAAATGAATAAGGAATTGTATTCCAGACCAAAGAACGCTTAATGAAAAACATTGGTGTAGATAATCACAATTTACACGAACTCTGTTAGAGCATTTACTGTTACATAAACATTACTAATTAGGATAAACAACCTTCAAACATTTCGCCTTATTTTTGTAAGAGTAGAGAGCAAAAATGGTTCAAGTGTCATGTTCGACACAGATTTGGTGTTTGAACAATAAAAATGCAATTACTACATTGTTTTATATTTTTCTTTTTTTATATTTGCAGAAGTACATATCTCAGTAAATATAACTAAACATATGTGTTAAAAGACTTATTTACTGTACTTAAATATAAACTTGCATACTATTACAAGAGGGAGGAATTCCTGTTAATGGGTCCTCTGTCAGAATATAAATCTGCAAATTTTTTTAAGGAATATGTGAAATGGATATTTTTTTTATTCTTGTTTGGAACATGCAGTTTTTGGCCAGTTTGATGGGTGAAAGGGCTGGGATTTCAGGTGGGTTAAAATAAAAGTTGGAGGCCAGGAACGAGTTGTTCTATAGGTTCAAGGTTAAATTCTTTATGGAGTTGGTTGGGGCATTATTATACAAGAGGCATGAGCAACTATTTTTAAGAATTTATTTTGCAGGACTTATAGTTTGTGAATGTTAGTTTTGGCAGAGGTAAAATAAGGTATTAGTTAATTAATTAATTGATTAATTAACGTGCGTCCATCACCTTAAGTTAATCCCCAATTTGAGGAATCTAGCGGCAGAGATACAAAATAAACTGTCAGGGAGTGAACGGTAATGCAAGGTCTCTTTACAAGTTCGACACGTTCTGTAATCCGAAGTTTCGCTTCATGATTGCATTGAGCATCAGTCACTTACATTTTATGAATTGCTCGGGATAATATTTGAGGTATTATCGTATTATAGTATATAGTATTTAGTAAATGAAATGATCAACTTTACACATGTCAAACTTCTTGTGTGTAATACATTATAAAAAACTGAACATAAATCAACTTCCATACTTATTACGCATTCGTATAATTTTTCCCTTTTTTCTCATTTTGAAACTTTTTTTTATGTTCAATAATGTGTGGACACCTTTTCTCTATAAGAGAATAAGTAAGCATATACATTTTTTGTCAATGTCTGTGATTATACATTTCTGGTATCATTCTGGTTTGATATATTTCGTAGTACAAACACTACAGTACCAAAACATGTATTTTTTCAATTTATTTTACCAAATTAGTGGAATTACTCATTTACAGGAAAGTATTAGCAATAATTAAAATTATAGTGGCTCGAAGTTACATGTAATTGTAAATTAGCGCACTATCAAACCCCTATTTATGAATGAGAACACCCTCACTGGGTACCTCTAAATGATTTTCGTTAATGTTGTGAAATTTAATCTAACAAGAAAGTAAGCAAAGTATAGAGAGATAGGTGGTACAAAAATTTCTCTATCTTATGGGGGACGGAACATATTTTTGAGAGACCGGATTTAATTCTTGTAAGAGATATGCTGGTGGCTGGTGCAAGAGGTAGTTTGGAGTTTAGACAAGAATTTGGACGGCAGTAAGGAAATGTAATTGCCAATTGGTTCTAAGTCTTGTTCTCTGTGTATTTGTCTATTGGTTAATATCTCAGGGCATCGCTATTTGTAAGAAGTATTTATTTTGGAAGGTTTGGAAGGGTTTCATAAAGGAAGATGAGGCACCTCCCCAGATTGGCCTTACGTAAGTTCTTGAGAGTCTTAGGAATGATTTGTAAAGGAACTGGGAATTTTCAATTTTTGGAGATGATTTTTTGTTAATAAGTGATTATAATTTGAGTAGAGCTCCATAAGTTTTATTTACTCTACGAATAATATCTGGTTTCCATGTGTGTATTTGTGATTGTGTGTATGTGTGTGTATTATTGATTTATTTGAAAGGATATATGTAATCGTGTGATCATTTATTTTTTAAAGGGGAAGAATTTTTCTTCGCGAGGTGAAAATTTTGATTTTGCATTTTTTATATTTATTATTTTATTTATTTTTAAAGGTGGAAGGATTTTTGTTCTTCGTAGGGTAAAGATTTTGATTTCGCATATGTGTTTTTGCCTTAGTGTTTTATCGAGTACATTGTTGAGAATATAAATAATGCAATGAATTGGAATTCTCAAGCGTAGAATATGAACTTCCAACGCTTATTTCCAAAGTGTCGTATCTCCATTTCCGTTTTGTTTTCAAGTTTTACGTATAAGTATATTTTTCAGCGCTTCTTCATCATGCTACAAAATATTTGAAATTGTATTTTCTGGAATACATCACATTGGAAATAAGTCATTTAATTGTGAGGATAATTTTAAAGACAACAAAAATGCCTGGATAAAAACCTGACGGAAGGAAAGAAAATCAAATTTTGAGCTTCAATCTATTGAATCAACAGTATTTGAATTAACTTTTTGAATTTCCTTTATACCTAAAAATCGAATTATTACGAAGAAAATGTTTTTTAATTTGCTAAAGGTACATTTTAAGTGTCAGAGATAAAATTATAACTCTAATTATGAGTTTATATTAGTTTATCGAACTTTTCAAAGGGAAAACTGCGAAAATACATGAGTATATAAACAAAGCAGTTCATAGTCACAATTAATTACTAAAATAATTTAAAATATTTTACCTGGTATATTTTCACAGGTGTCACGCGGAGCGTATGATGTTAACTAATTTACTTTTATGATATCATTTTAGAAAAACGTAGCATTTCTATCAGATATGGACATTCCAAAATAATCGTCAATCAATACACAAGAGTTAGCATAGTCGAAATATATTATCCAGAAATCGAACTGGTGTGAGAAGAAAAAAGTTGTACAATATTTAGAAGTGTTTCTATATGGTCAAAAAGCAACAACAGAAATATAAATGCCTTCAATATGATTCAACCGTGTACTCTTCATGAGTTCTATAATAAATAACACATCTCTCTTATACACCAAGTTCCTCCCACCTTCGCATAAAAGGTTTGCTGCCAACTTCTCCGAATCACATTCCCCTACGTTACGAGTTCTCTCACGATTTGGCGATGCCACCCGCTGGTATATACCTCGACCGGGCTTTGATTTAAGCACCTGTCCAGATTTCATCGGTCGCCATCTACAGGTTCCGACGCGTTTCGCCGGCCGATATTTGCAATTTGTCCGTGCAATGTCGCCGCCTGATGGATTCGTCCCATTTCCACGAAGCCGTGTCAGCGGAGATGGCCGCGGCGCGAGGCATAATTCAGAGGAGGACAGCCGGCGACAGCGGCCCGACGATGGCACCACGTGGCGATTTTTCGTGATGGGAGAGATTGCGGGAACAAGTCGTGCCCCGTTAGATATTTATTTCTGTTGCTTGGGACTCGGTGACAAATAATTTCGTTATGGCCATGAATGCATGTGTTATAATTGATTAATTATATATTGCGTATCAACGTTTCTTTATAGTTTCCGAGCGCATAAAATACATTCCGTTAGTGTAGTGAATGTTGTTATCACTGGAGATAGCAGTGTTCGTATCCCGTCGGCTTGCAAGGCTTTCCCCAATCCAGCGAGGCCCCACAACAACCAGGGCAAGCTCTAATATCCCAAACTGTCTCCCGACATATATGCTAGTGTAGTGCATGTAAGTGTGTAGATAAAGTACGAGTATAGGAAAATAAAGTGGAAGAATAGATCGTGCTCAGTCCGTGGCCTATTTGATACTTGGGTACTGCTCCCGAATTTGTCTTGAATTAAATGGAAAAACCATGGAATACTTTCGATCAGACTTGATGGTCCCTACAATTCCCCTCCAGATGGCGGCTGAATTCGACCCCGCTATCTAGTGTGGAAAATTCAAACCTTAGGACCTCCGACCAGAGACACTGCTGCGACATTTGTTGACGCCTTGAGGCATCACAGTCGGTGTAGAAAAAACAAAGCATCTTTAATAGGATAGTTGAAGTAATATGCAAATTTGTCAGGCTGCTAACTAGAAATTATGATAAAAAATCTTTGAAATTTGTCATCTTACATAAGGCATATTTGTCACCGATTTTCCTTACAATTTCGTAACTTTAGACATTCTAAGTACGTTTCCTTGTATTGTTACGATGAACACGACGTATTGAATAAAAAAACTCTGAGCATTTTCAGCACTCTTGATACATCCTCCCACCGTCAAGACTCGAACCTAGAATCTCCCGATCAGAGGCACTGCTGTGACATCAGTTTTACCCTTTACTCTAAGTCACCTAAGCTGGCATATTTTATAATTATGAAAATAATAATAATAATAATAATAATAATAATAATAATAATAATAATAATAATAATAATAATAATGCATCGAATTGAACAATGGAGGCGATGTCGAGATACCTATAAGCAGTCTTTGAAGACTGAACTTTCAGACTCAGCTTTAGATAGGGCGCCGCTGCGAGATTTTGAAAGGTCGGTTGAAGAGATAATTGATCCTTTTGGTACTGGGGTACTAATGAGTACCTTTCGTATGGCTTCGGTACCATGTGGAATGTTGGCGAAGCCTTTCCAACGAGGTTCTTATTAAATATTTCACAATGTATTTTGTGTATCCAGATAAAGATCTCACGCAGTCCTGTATGGCCTAAAGGAGCAAGAATATAGCTCAATTCGAAGTGACTAGTGTGAAGATGAGAGCAAATGTGAAGGATAAAGTTAATTATTGTCTTCTTTGTTGTTGCCAACGTCCATAAAATGTCCAGAAGTTAACCGCAAATGTATATCACCATCAATAATTCATATAGCAAGTGAATTAGGAGTTTAACTGTAAGAATGAATTCCAGGTGAATTCGTTATTTATTCATACTACTTACTGTTTATTAACTTCTTTACAAATGTCCCTATACCAGTATTTGTCGTAAAAACGTAAACAATACTATATTTATTTAATTTTTTATGTTGAGATTCAGCATACAACAGTTGGTTTGGGGTTCCATTTAATAAGTTCATTACGGATCATACGTTTCACCTGCAGCAAGTTGTACAAGAAAATCCATTGAAATATAACAATTCTACCTTAAGCATTGTAACTTACAGGCCCTCTACACTATATTACTAAAACTAATGACGTTTCTCTTAAGAACTGGCTCATCTAAAGTGGTAAGCAAAACCGCCTCTGTATCTGTCAGGAGGCCTCTGCCCTTTTAGGAATTCAATGGGCTTGTATCATCATCATCAACAACATTTATACACAAACAGGTTTTAGTTTATTACTGAAGCCCATGACTTATTTGTCTCTTATTTTCTTTTGAACCACAGTTTACTAAATTTCCAATCTTTCACCACATTTTACTCTCAGCACTCTTAACATGAACGGACCTTTCATTTTACTAAATTCAGAAGTCTCAGGAATAGGCAAAGTTTGGCCTCTAAAAATAATCAAAACCTGACGAAAATGTAGTACTTATTATAAATGTAATTATTATGTAAATAAATGTGAACAGATATTGAGTATGTAGGTTACAACTCAATAAAAACAGCGAAAAATTTTCTGAATTTTGTTTGTTCTCTGTCGAAATGAGTTTTCCTACAACGAAGCATGCATATCTTCAAGGGACACGCCAAGGCCTGTGCCGTCTGAACAAAAACCCCATGACCATGATCGTCTCATAGGCACCCTCCACCACCCTTGGCCCACGCTCTCCCCCCCCCGGCGGCTGCGGGCCTCTCCTGCCGCTGAGGACCGCGGTTCGACGCTCGACACGAGTAGGCGTAATGGGCGTGACCCGAAAACGCACTTTAGCCCCGGGAGGCCGTCCTCGCAGCTGCTCGTCCTCCTCCCTCGGACCCCCGCGCTGGCCCCGGGCGCCACTGAAGGCCTCGCTTCGACTCTCTCCGTCGCTCTCCGTCGCCCCTCACCCCGGCTCGTAGGTGGCTTTAGGGGGAGTGATGCCGTCTCTCTTCAGAATTAATTGATTTACAAAAGGTATTGTAGGATTGTGGATATTGTAGAAAACCGGTAAAAATCATGCAATGAACAAATTAGGGAATTATCAACGAATTTGTTGGAGAATTGTAAAGTCAAAAAACATTTTGAGAGAGGTATGAAACATGATATTATTCCTTCAAAACAATACGACAGAGTTATTTCTTAACTTTTTTTGTTAAGAAAATATTTAAAATTTTTACTTTTCCGTAGCTAAATAAGAGAACTTACCAATTAGTGTAAGGGTGGCTTTAACATTTTCTTTATGTAGTGTAAAGTTACAAATCGTACCAGAAAAAATAAAAAAAAAACTGGAAAAATTTAGGTAAATTCGGTCCAGGAAATGAGTTGTTCCCGTAACAAAATATTTATAATACGAATGGAAATGTGGCATTTTATTTTGCGAGTACTCAAAGTACGATAGTGACTGATAGGCTGAGTGGAGCAAAACTGCGAGCAAAGTAAAATTACTTTTAATAGGAATTACATTTCGTCAGCCACATTGAATTTTATATTTATTTCAATTCGATGCTACGTTACATTGCTACGTTACATTAAGGTCAATAATAGTTTCTTTCTAAAAGATATCTCTTTATGGAAATTTAATCGACATTGTTGAAATTAAGGCTTTTCTTATCTAGGCGTAATTAACTCAATTTAAAAAAATTGCTATAGGACCTGATATACCAATTAGACATCCTATGTATATCCATAAGACTTTCTGTATACTTCAATTAGATCTGTGTATTTGGAACTACTAATTTCAGAACTCTTGTGTTATTGAATGTTGTCTCTTAAACATTCCGTGAAAATAAACCTCCTTGTATATTGGACATATTGATAATTATATTTCTGAGGGTTGTTTTGTCATTAATGAGGCGCCTTTAACTCCTTGAAAATAAAGGTATTACATAATTAAAATTTTATCGGAACATCCAGACATGGTTTTCCGTAAAACTCGTATCGTTAAATTTCGAAACTAGTACGAAACCGAGAGAATGAGCACAAAGAAGGGAAGAACTCTTCCAAAGTCATTTAAACACGTCCCCATTGGCAAACCTTTTTCTCAGACTCTCCGCAGCGCCGCGCCTCGTCCTGCGAATTCCTCTCGCTGAAGTACGTCAAGATTAAAGTCCGGAGCGCAGGTCTGACTGTATTAATTCGGAAAAAGTGGTAAAGCGTCACCCTTACCACACCCCCGAGTTTGCCCCCTCTTTCCACATCCACGGTCTCCGACGCATCCCCCACCAGCCTCCACCCGTCGTCCCCGCCGCTCGCCGTTCCACTGTCCTGATGTCAGGCGCTAGGCACCATGCCACCCCACCAGCATGCCCCCCCCCGCCGCCATGCCATCCCCGCCTCCTGCCGCCCCGCCTCTCTACTTTCCCCCGATGCCTCCCCCGCGCTATGCGCCCCCGACGCCCTGGCATCCTCGCGGCTAAGGCACCTCCGCCGCCATGCACCTGCCGCCATGCACCTGCCGCCATGGCATCCCCTGCCGCCATGCCACCCTGCCGCCATGCCACCCTGCACCGCCCATGCACCCTGCCGCCATGCACCCGCCTCCATGCTACCCTCGCAACCATGGCACCCCACCGCCATGTCACTCCACGCTGCCATGCCACCCCGCCGCCATGCCACCCCCGCCGCATGCCACCCCGCCGTCATGCCACCCCGCCGCCATGCCACCCCCGCCCCATGCCACCCCGCGCTTCTACCTCCCCCCGATGCCTCCCCGCTGCTATGCCGCCCCGATGCCCTGGCATCCTTGCCGCTAAGGCACCTTCCGCCGCCATGCCTACCCTGCGCATGCCACCCTGCCCGCCATGCCGTCCTGCCGCCATGCCACCCTGCGCCATGCCATCCTGCCGCCATGCCACCCTGCCGCCTGCCACCCTCGAAACCATGGCACCCTGCCTCCATGCCACCTCGAAACCATGGCACCCCACGCCATGTCACTCCGCTGGCATGCCACCCCCGCCGCCATCCACCCCTGCATGCTGCCAATTCCACCCCATGCCGCCCAGCCCCGCCGCCATGCACCACCCTCCGCCATGCGACCACCCCTTCCGCATGCCGCCACCCCGCCGCATGCAGCCTCCGCCACCCACCGCTCTTTCCGCTACGCCTTCAAACAGCCCACCGTTCCAAGCCCCTCCACTGCCCACTGTCCGCCCCCCTTGCATCCCTGCCGATCTGGTTATCCAGGCAACCCCTCCGCTCCCGCGGCTACCACTTCACTTCATTCGGCGAACCGCTGCGCGCTCAGCCACCACCACTCTTACTGCTTGCACCGCCCCACTGCTCCCACCACCATCGCTTCTTCCCAAACTCACCGCATCCTCACCGTCACTTCTCTCTACGCCGCTTCAACTCATCCACTCCCTTCTCCGCGCTTAGTCCACTACCAACGTCTTAGCATCCACCCCCGCCAATTCTACCACCACCACCACTACCACCCGTCTCCATCACAACTGCACCGCGTCCCTCCCCGTCACTTCCCTCTCCCCTCCCGCCCCTCCCGTCCACCGCCTGATGAGTCCCTTGTCCTCAAGGCCCGGCCAGGCGCGAGGGAGGCGGGCGGGTTGGGGGGGCGCGGGGGGGGGGCGGTGCCGCGGCAGAGGTTGCAGTACGCTTGCAGCGCCGCGCGGCCGCGTTCTCATATTCGAAATTAGCGCGCTCCCTGTGTGTGATTAGTAAACGCCGCCGCCGCCGCTCGTTAGGGTGTGCTGAAAGGCAAGCTGGCTGGCTGGCTGCGCTTTTCCGCGCATTGCTCGGGTGGGCGGCCCCGCTAATAAGCGCCAGTGTAGTTATGCGGATGAATTCGCGTGATAGTGGTAGCAAATCTGGGAACAAGGAACGCTCGGTAATGAGTTAGAGAACTAAAACACAAAGTAAAATGATAGGACTGGTTAGTGAGGATTCGTCTTTTGTTGAACGCGAAGGTTGGTTTTCTTTTTTCCTTGCGGCTTTCTTTCCGTTTTCTCCTCTCTGTAGTGGGGCCAGAAACGCCTGGCTGTCTGCCGGTTCCTACGGGGGCCAGCAACACGCTACCGCTACAGAGTCAAAGATTTTCTTGTAAAAATCAATATTGCCAAAATTCTAATAAACCGTAAACCGTAGCTGCCAAAAAATATCCAACTGTAATAAAACGCGCACTTCAGAGTAACATTTTGAATTGCTATTCCCCCATTTACTTGGTCATACGTAACAGAAATTTTTCTATTGCCTCTTTGTGTAACAACGGATTTACGAATACAAACACGTTCACTTATTATCAGATTATTATTATTATTATTATTATTATTATTATTATTATTATTATTATTATTAAGAATAAGTTTAGGTTTAATATTTGAATGAATGTATTTTTAAAATCACTGATCTTTCAAACCACACTAAAATCAAATTATTCTGATTTTAAATTAAAAATAAAATATTTTATTTTCCTCTTTTCAAACCATACGCATTGCGGCAGCTAAATAGTTTACGGCACGGGAGATTGAAGTCTACAAACTGTCGAGAATCAAGAGAGATTTGTTCGATTGGCAATATTCCGAAAAATTAAACTGTTAAAAAGAATCGAGGTATACGAGAAAATTAAAATTTTTCATAATAATCATCTATTTATATTGCATATTCTGCTTATCCTCCACTCTTTGTTCCGCACCTTAGCATTTTTCAGATCAGGTACATTCCACTATAGTATACATTTTGCTTAGAAGTAAACAAGGAATACAGTAGTTTATTTAACATGGATAACATTACCAAAATATAAACAGTATTACAAGGCAGTTCATCAGGCACCAAGAAGTAAATAGCAAATCAGCTGCACAGTCTTCGAAATAAGAATACGTCCTTAATAATATCACATACCATCGTTATCCAATACACTGTGCGATACACAATTCTTTTCGCCTTAGCAGTAGGCACTTTGGTCCAGCCACGAGCTCAGTCTACTCAGTTTAGGTTTAGATTTATTTAGTCAAAAAATAGTAAAAAAATGTATGTGACGTATGGGAAAGAAGATCATCTGCGCACGTTTTCTAGGGTTCCAGATTCACTGCCCATCATTTTAATTATCAATAGTTGAAAGATGAGTAAAAGTTTGAAATAATTAAAAATAAATTTTAAAAAAGCTTGAGTTTGGCAATATTTGAAAAAACTAGACATTTTTGTTCAAAAGTTAGCAACGGTAATTAAGTTAGCAACTTATTTGCAACGGTAAACGAATTGCAAGTATGATTTTTCTGCATTGCTAACAAAACAATAACCCGCCCTTACCTCCTACCATTACAAGCAAAAGGAGAGTTCAACAAAACGTGCGCATAGTGAAGCTACGTTTACGTCCAGAAGCAAAACAAGGGGCCATCTCAACATTTATTTACTAGGCTGTCCGGGTGACGCCGCGTCTATGGTGAAGGTGCCGACGTTTCGGTCGCCATTCTGCGACCTTCCTCAGGGCGTAATGCGCGGAGATGTGCTGCGCACGAGTTTAAATGAGGTTCATTTTCTCCTCTACCCGAGTGCCGGTTGGCCGGGTGGTCGGCCAATGCGGAGAGAGGGCAGGCAACGACCTCTGCCAAAACTTTTGATACCACCACACCTAAGACTATCCCAACCAAAAAATAGCCACTCTGCCATATATACGTGGTGTCACAGATAAGATTGGCAAGCTTCTGAGCCGCTTTGATTTAAAGACGGCCTACAAAGCCCAGGAAAACCCAGATGGGCAGTTCCAAACTGCTTATTCTTGCACTCGCAACCCCTTACGTAGTCGGGGCGATGTCACGTCCTGACTCACCCCCAAGCTTAGCGTCACGGTCGCTGCTTTCACAGGGCCGGCGCCCCCCGAAAGCGCACCCTGCCGGCCGTGCGTCATTTTAAATGGCCCAAAGCATCCACATCAATACAGAATTTTCAAGTACACTAGAACTCTAATTATCCCAATTATCTGATCCGATTTTAGTGAACAAAGAAAATGGTAAAGTAAAAAGAGAGAGTAGAAAAGAAAGAGTAAAAATGAGAAAAATAACTGTAACTTGACGATTGAACACGAGTTCTCTGTCAAAATATTACTCGTGTTAGGGAATGTATTCACAATAATTTGGTTATTTTATTTAATGCATGAATATTAATTCAAAAAATTGCCTTCAAAATGTTTTATTTCTTCAAAGTCTTTCTTCAGTCTTTTGTGTATGTTTAAATACAAAAAACGTAAGTTATTTACTACTGTACTCTATTGTATTGTCCGTAAGCATACTACTGTACTCTATTGTATTGTCCGTAAGCATACTACTGTACTCTATTGTATTGTCCGTAAGCAATTTTAATACGTACGAATGTATGAAATGAACTCTTATAAATATTTTAATTTGTGCTTTCTTTTTTCTGTAATCTTAAAGTATTTAAAGCTTTCTATACCCTATGTTTGTGTGTGTTAGACTTCATTTCATGAATTATATTTATAAAATACTTTTTCTGACCTTCATTTTTAATAACTTTTCACCTTTCTTTAGTAATCGGAACTTTCACACAAGCAATTTAATAAAGCGCCTTAAATATTGCTTTAAATATATCCCTTTTAATTCTAGTAATAATCAGTCACGTCCCATGCAAGTGTACTGTAAGGAAACTGCAAAAGAGATATGTACGTCAGCGGAGCTAAGCCGCGCATCGCGAGCCGGCACAAAAACCCGGATACAGCCCCCCACCCCCACCCCACCCCCCGCGGTCCGCTGCCCATCACGCCGCTTTTCTTATCGTTTTATAAATAATAACCGCTCCCATTTTAGCTCATATCCTGCGCCTTTAATAATGAACGACCCGCGCTAAAAGCCCCGAGACGCCGCTGCGGAAGTATTTGCGGGGGTGGCGGGGGGTGGGGTGAGTGGGGAGGGGTGGCGAAGGTGGTAAGCCAACACGCACGAAATGAAATAGCGCGCGCTAAATGAGCCGATGTCAAGAGTGCTGGAGATGCCGAGATTTTTTATTCAATACGACTTGTTCATCGGAACAATACTAGGAAACGTGCTGGGAATGTCCAACGTTACGAAAATTGAATTAAAAATGAATGACTAAGATATCTGATATAAGATGTCAAATTTAAAAGATGTTTTCTATCCTCATTTGTATATTTCTTTCATTCACACATTTGGGGTGTTTATTACCAGCCTGACACATTAGTTCAACTATACTACCAGGCGCCCCCACTTCTTTTTCCTCTGGCTAAAGTGGCTCAGGGTATCAACTAATGTCACTGCAGTGCCGGGGAGTTACAGGGTTCGAGTCTCAACGGTAGGAGGAGTTTGTCACTAGCTAGACAGCTAGTTCGAATGAAGCCGCTTTCTGGGGAATTTTACCGGCCGACAATTTTGATCGGAGGTTTTCCGGGGTTTCTCGGAACGTTCTGAAAATGCAGAAAAATTAATCCGAAATATAAGTTTATGATTAATATCAAGTAAAAAATATTTTTTTATTATTGCTTTTATTATTTCTTACTTTAGGTTATAGATTTGCCGCGAGACTCATACACACATCTGTTCATTAATTTATTGACGCGGAGAAATGGGAATTCTTCACCTGTGCAGATATAAGTTACTCCTGTACGAGTACGGTCGGAGCAATTGTGAAAATAATATGAGAATATTCCTCACACCAAATACGTAAACAGGTTTTTTTCTTTAACATTATCATATGTTTCACTTTAACAATGCATTAATACATTCACATTGATGTGTGGTATAATAGCGTCATCTTTAGGGTCAGACCCGACGATCCACTTGGAAACCTAAACGAGTTCAAGTGCACCAACTTCTCAACAAAACCCATCGTCCTCTGCAACTGCTCGTCTGCATCCGAAACTCATCACCCTGTGCGGCGTCCAATCCAAGTGCTGCTTCAACCCGAACCACGTGCTCAGAGACCTTGCAACTACGAGTGGCCCGCGCGGTTTGTTTAACCGTTTGTTTGCTCGCTCCGAAGCCGGCGAGTGGGGGAGGGGAGATCAGAGCACACTGGGCCGATTGTGACTGAAGTCACGCAAAATGGAAGAGAAGAAAATGAAGAAAGTAGGTAATCGTACGAGCGTGCGAATTGTTTTTAGCGCACGCGTGTCAAAATACATGAATGTTGTGAAAGTAAAACTTAAAAATAGTCGTTTTTTTGAAAATTTTTTCGGTAATTACTAATTGATTGATTCGTACATACATTTATTTAAAATTGTTTACAGTTATAAAAGTTTATTGCTTCTCAGTAACTACGAAATTGATTCGTAGTTCTGAGTATTCTATATACTCGTATATTCTGATGAGAAGCGTAGATTTGTTCCGGCTACAGTTTGAACCATTCCAATATTCCACATTCTTCTTTGGTCTTCCTTTCCTTAATCTTATTCCTTTCTTTCCTTCTTTTCTACTTCTTATTTTCTCTATCCTAACTCTAATTATCTTTCTTTCTCTCGGAAGAAACCCCATACCAGTATCTGCTTTGCCAATCTCTTCTTATCCGTCACACAGAATTACAGGCTCCCATTTGGAAGTACCTAGGACTAACCAACAGAACGCGTAGGAATGTAATGACCATGTACCGATGACCACCCCCCTTTTTGGTGGATGCGAATGCATTAACCATATCGGTATCTCCTGCCAGTGAAGCAGCAGGTGTATTCTCTCGTTTCCTACGTTTCCGCTTTACACGCATTTTCTTCCAAACCCAGGGATCTCTTTGGTTCACTGCATAAGTAGCTTGGAGTAACCAAACTGGTAAAAGCTCTTCAAAGATCTTCTTTCACTGATATATTATGCAGTGAAAGAGATGTACACTCCAAAATCAAGACGGGTTCTCCAGACGTTTTTGAAAGTCAGCAAAAAACACCAGCACTCCCATTCCTAGGAAAATGTTTGCAAAACTTTTGCCCAATTTGATGTATGACCGATTATGTTATCATTTTTGAAGATAACATCAAAGTACTCATACAAATAATACAAAATACATACAGCCCGTTTTAGATTTCAGTAAAGAGTTTCTAATGAAAACCGTGCCCGGACTGTGTTTATAAGAGTGCGTTGCTATATTTGACGAAAATTTGAAACATTTTTGAAAAAGTTTTGATAAATACGTAAGAAACTTCGAAAAATAAAATATGGTTTTCACGATTCAATGGGCAGTGACATGAGACAGAACACAGAATATCAAATTTCATGAGTATCCTCTGTATGGTTTAGGTGCCAGTGTGTTTATGTCAGACATTTGTTCGAAAATCATTATTTTAGCTATCAAGAACCTGCGATACTTTCTGACTACACGATATATTTGAAAAATTAATTTTTCAAAGAGAGAAGAGAGAAAATTTTTCGCAATCAGGATACCTCAAAACTATTTTTCTATCGAATTATTAGTCCGCTGCAGCATTACAATAATTTCTCTAGAGCACATATACAAGAAAGAAAAATACGTGGCATTCCTATCATATTCTATTTACTGATTAATTAGTAACTTTCTTGCTGATATTCCTGCTTGTAAATCACGAGAGAGAGAGAGAGAAGAAAGCTTACCGGAGGCGCTTTTGTGATGAATTCGGACCATTGTGAAACGTTCCTCTCACAGCGGGAAACGAACTCGAGAGGTCCTGCACTCGAATCCCGTGCGCGCGCACGCGCACGCGTGCCCGCCATATAATTAATTTCCTAAATTAATTGTGCCGGCGCCACCGCGCAGCGCCGCGAGTGATTAAACGGGACAGTCGTCCGCCCGTCGCTTGCCGACGTCATCATCGCCTCTTGACGCGCGTGTGGTTGGAGGGCCCGTGGCGGTTGGGCGTTTGAGGGGCGCGGAGTGACGGTGACGATGGGGGAGGGAGAGGGGGAGAGAGGTAGAAAGAGAGAGACAGAGAGAGAGAGAGAGGTAGAAAGAGAGACACACACAGAGAGGCAAAGAGACACAGAGAGGTAGAAAGACAGAGAGAGAGAGAGAGAGGTAGAAAGACAGAGAGAGTGGTAGAAAGACAGAGAGAGAGGTAGAAAGACACACACACACACACACAGAGACACACACACAGACATACAGAAAGACACACACACACACACACAGAAAGACACAGGGAGATAAAGAGAAAGAGGGGGATAGAGAGAGAAAGAGAGGTAGAAAGAATGAGAGGGGTACACAGAGAGACAGAAAGACATACAGAGATAGAGAGAGAGGTGGGAAGAAGATAGTTAAGAAGGGAATAGAGACGGGGGGGTGAGGAAGGGATATAAGAGGAATTGGAAGGCAGAGAGAATGGAAGTGAAGGAGAATGTGGAGAGAAGAAAGTGTTGAAAGAGAGAAAGGGAAGGATACGGTGGGGGAGAGAGAGGGAAGGAGTGGGCGGGGGAGAGAAGGAAGGAGAAGGAAGGGTGGGAAAGAGAGAGAGAGAGAGAGAGAGAGAGAGAGAGAGAGAGAGAGAGAATGAGATAGAGGGTAGGGAGAAAGAGAGGGAGGTAGAGGGTGGGAAGAGGGAGGGTAAGATAGTGTGGGTCTGAGAGGGGGAAGGAGAGTGTGTAAAGTGAAGTATAACTTGACGAAAGGGGAAATGGCATAAGCGTAGACTACTCAATACTGCTTAAGTAAAAGTAAAATAAATAGGGTAAAAGTTCAAATATTTATGTTAATTTCTTAAACATAATTTAATCAGAGATAGACTCTGAACAGACGACTATTTTTCTTGTTGGAAGTTTGAACTTGAGATCGAAACTTTCTGCGGCCAAAACTTTACCAACGCTGTATGAATAGATCCTTACGGTATTCTACACTGCTTCAATTGTATTTTTTCAGGAGATTTTTATTTCTGAGGGTGGGCACCTTCGCTTTATGTTTTCATCTGCTTCCTATCAAGGGTATGATGTTGAGAGAGAGAGGGGGGGGGAAGAAGATAGTTAAGAAGGGTGTAGAGATGGGTGTTGAGGAAGGGAGGTAAGAGGAATTGTAAGGCATAGCGATAGAATGGAAGCGAAGGAGAATGTGGAGTACTTCACTTAACGCCAAAACGCAAGGGTTGAGGAGAACATGTGGGGGGTTGGGTCACTTCGCTATCCCGAAGCTACCCTTATCCGGGTTGGTACAGGAATCAGTTGACACCTCTCACATGCGCCGGCAAAAGAGACTCCTCAATAACCCAAGAGTATCAGGCACCGCCGTGCTCCGACAAAGCCAGGAGCCCAACTAGACGCCACCCGGATTGTTGAACCTGAGAATTCGAAAGTCACAACCCGTCTCATGACTGCATTAACCTTAATGCGAGTGACGTGACGTGACGTGACATGACGTGAGTTTCAGTAAGAATCGGGGCACCCGCGCGAGGTATGTCAGTTCCCAGCCTGGTTTTAACTGTTGGGTCACAATACACGATCTTTGCCCGCGATAACGCTTGAGGGAGGATGGTAAATATAACAAGTAAAGCATGGAAATTAGTTCAAATCTAATGCCAAGAACGTTAATTTTCTGGCTAGGAAAAGTCGCAGAAACACAGGTTGGATCAATGTTGTGATCCCCAAATGAAGTAACCCGACTGTACCGATTTTTCGTCATTTAGGCGGTGTAACCAGCGAAGAACCTGCCAGGAGGTTCCCAGGACCAGAACCAAATGACGCACTGCAATAAAGTTCATATGTCCAAATGTTTCGCATGGATTCAGATAGTGTTTTATTGTCAATATAACGTGAACTTACAAATAATACAGTTGCGATTACAGCACTGTAGTATCCAAAAGAAAGCAATTTCTAAAAAATGGATTTATTCCAACCACAATCAGTACAGAGGTAGACAAATTCAAGCCAGATCCAAACAATTTTCCAGAAGATGTACCAAAGAATGTCCAATCCGACAAATTCAAGCCAGATCCAAACAATTTTCCAGAAGATGTACCAAAGAATGTCACAAATTCCCGGGGAGATGTCCAAAATTGCAGCCGTAGTACCGTTCACAGTTTCACAAGAGAGGGAGTCCGTATCCGTTGCCGTATCGTCGCACTTGTTCACCATTCGCTAATCACTTCTCGAAGCAGGCAGGCGCTTGACTGTCTCTGCTCGCCGGGAGCGGCTCTTATAGCCGGCTCGGGCTGCGGGCCCGCTGGCCAGCTGTCCGATACGGATGCGCCCGTCCGCTCCGGAGCCTGGTCGAGTGTGACGGCGCCGCGGCGTCTGCTATCGCCGCCCTCTCTTGAGTGGCGCCGGAACTACTTTCCGGCAGCACTTTCAAAGGCACGCAGTCGACCCCCAGCAAGCACCATTACTTTTAATTGCAATGATACGTTTATAAAAGTGATGGTCAGGATAATATTTTATTCTCTTTACGACATATAGTTTAACAAGTGTGTAAATAAAGTATGTACTGTAAATTCCCAAAATACTTGAAGCTTTTGTACCGGATCATATTTCTGGTATCTTATTTCTTCACTCCAAAGAATTCTCATTCAGTATATACACGCGCAATAAATTCACTAGTTTGGTGACAGTGATTCTCGAAAAAAAACTCAACGTTGCTCGAAGTGAATGTTAATTGAATGTGCAATGTAATTAGCTCCCGGAGGCACTTCACTTCCGGCAGTTTAACGCTCTCCTCTCGCCGCTATGCGCCATCGTCAATCACCCCGCACAACGGAGTTTTGTTAACATCAAACGAAGTCCTTTGGTTCATGTCCTTGTTTACTCCATTTAGAGCGTGTTTATTCATGGCTGATGAATTAAAATACGCTCGTTAACATTTGTGACATAAAAAACATGTGAGTAGCTCGCGATAAATGCATAGGTTGACTGATTAATAATGAGTCTATCAAATCCGTGTGTCAATCTTCTTTATGATTGACTTTCAAAAAGATCCAACACATTTTTGCTTGCTAAAAAGCAATTAAAACAAGACAAAACAATTTGTGTGTGATGACTATTTCACCACAAATACTAGATAGTTTCTAACACTGTTGTTTTAATAGCAAATATTTAGATACTGCAAATGTGTTTGGATTTGGCATATAATGTAAAATATTATTAATTATTAATGTTGGTTTAACTTCGAGGAATCGTGATAATTAGGGGGCGGATGTTAATAAAATGTCTTATTTTCTGTTCGCTTTAGATCAATGCCTTTTAGTACAGACATTAATTTTATGTTATGACAGAAGAAAATGATCAATTTCGTATGCCATTTTTGTTTTTTCAATTTTTGATTTTGCATTCGTCAATTTCGACTAAATTAATTTTTATCTAATATCATTATTAAAGAACTTTTCGCCTATTTTATTGTTTTTAATATAATTTTAATGGTACTTGCTTCACATAATATTGATGAGATGCAACAAATATTCTCCACAGAATTCTTGAGTAGCCTATTCGATTACTTCACTTAAAAATTGTAATGTCAGCCGTTGTGAGTATGTAATCGAAGGGTCCTGTGAGCCTGTCTACTGATAACTAAAGACAAAGATTCCTTTGTAAAGAACAGTTCAAACGAAAAGTTTGCAAACTCAGTTTATTTGAATGGCAGGCACAAGACTCAATTCAGTAATATATCCAAGAGTTTGACTTGTTCATCTGAACTGGTTTTGATAAAAATGTTTTCGTCATCTTTCTTTGCATTTAGGGCATTTTAAGATCAATAAATTTATCATTTTTGGCGATTTTAGACGATCAAAATCCTCCCCAATGATAATAACCATTGAGGGACACGGGAGGGATGACAGAGATGAAGAAATCCCCCTTTGCGTCCGTGACCGGTTGAATCACATACCTACTCATAAGAAATATCATCAAAAAAGAGATCATCAAAAAGAAAAATTATGTTTGTTTCAACAAAACTGTAAAATAAAATGAATTAGTTTACATTTGTATTGTATATTTTTTTAAAGACTTAATATTCTTGTAACAAATAATTTACTTCAGCTTCCGGGTCAACGACCCATGCCATCTCGATCAGGTTTTTGTCCTGTTTAATTGATACATTGAGCAAATGCTGAGATGGCCCCTTGTTTTGCTTCTGAACATAAATGTGGCTTCACTATGCGCACGTTTTGTTGAACTCTCCTCTTGCTTGAAGTGGTGGGAGTAGAGCTAAGGGTGATTTACTATTTTAATAGCTATGCAGAAAAATCAAATCTGTAGTTCGTTAACCGTTGTAAATAAAGTTTCCTATAACTCGGGAACAAAAATATTTAGTTTATCAAATCTTTAAAATCTCGCGCCTTTTCAAATGTTATTTATATTTATTTATTTATACATTTATTACACCTTTTACCCATCTTTCAACTAATTACTGAAACGGCAAATTGAAAATGAAGGGAAGGGATTCTGGAAGTCAAGAAAACGTGCGCAGATGATCTCCTCCCGCATACGTCACATAGAGTTTTTACTGTTTTTCGACTAAATAAATCTAAATTTAAATCTACTCCAACTATTAAGGATTCCATCACCCATCTGAATGCTGTAATCTTAAGCAACCGCTGAGTCGTCAAGCCGAACAGCCCTACATTTCATCGGAACGCGTTCTACAGAACCTAAATCGGCCCGCCCGCGTCGCTGAGAGCAATGGACCCGCCATTCGTTCCTCGCCATCAATCAACGCGTGGCGCTGTCCGTCGTGTGCGCGAGCGAAAACCGCACTTGCACACACGCCCGTGCGCGTGTCGCGGGCAAACACCGCAATTACCTGCACCGCCCCCTCCCCCACCGCCGGCACCACAACCCCCGACGCACCCGCGGTCATTCGTACCCGCATCCCCCCCTCCCAGCTCACTCTGGTGCCACACCACCACTCCTACCGGGAGAGGTGGCTCAGGGCATCAACTGATGTCACTGCCGTGACTCTCACCGGGAGGTTCTAGGGTTCAAGTCCAGACGGTGGCAGGACACTAACTATATCGGGTTCGGTTGCTGTCTGGAAGAGAATTCCAGCGGCCGATTGCTCTGACCGAGAGTTTTCTGTGGTTTCTCCAATCAGTGCTAGTTGATTGCCAGAGCAATACCCTAACAAACGGGCCAATGACTGCGCGCGATATTTCCTTCCATTTATTGTCCTGTTCTATTCATTACACGCACTTGCATGCCCTACACTACCGCATATGTAAAAAGAACCGTTAGGAGTACAGAGATTGCCCCGGCTGAAGCGGGTCCCCACTGGTGGGAAATACCTGGTTAGGGATATCTGGGTTGCTGTCGCCGGTTCTCGCCATTCAGCGGAAATAATGACCTTAGCAATGGTCGCGTCAGGAACCATTAATCAACCAACCAAACGATCACTGTTTGTTGACCCTCCATTGCGTCGTTTTCTGCACAGTGGACCAAAATAAAAGAAATATGGAAGATAGGAAAGTCGGTGCAAGTTAAATAAGAACAAATCCATCTTAATAAAGTTCAATATGATCCGCGGTGTAATATACATCATTTCTCATTAATTTCGTCTGACATAATATTGTAATTATGTGAAGAAATAATTATATGTGCTATTTGTATGATTTTTGTGTCTTATAACAGACCATTCTGAATCTAAATAATTCCAACCTCTTAGGCACTGTAATGGAAAATCTGTAAATAAGGATTCAAATTCTCTAAGATGAACTTTAAAAGTGTGAAATAAAGAATTGTTCTGTAAAAATAAATCAAAATGTTTCATATTTTGGATGCAACATAGTATAATGAATGCTTGGATAGCAAGATGAAACTATAAAATGTTCACTTGCAGTTCGTTATAGAAATGCGCTGATAAAAAAAATCAAAACCTGTATCATTTTAACGCAAATCTTTATGTATCTACAAAAGGCAACGCTACAAAGGAGTCGAAATACTTGGAAATAAATTTCACTTCTTGTGGAAATTCAAAAAATTATGGCTTTAAATTTATGTCATAAAAATGTAGTTTCAGCAAGAATTCTGAACACATTCAATAAAAATAAGTCTCATTTACGGGATCGACTATATCATTGTTAGCAATTATTTATTTTAAAGCAACTTTAAAGAGAGGCCTTCTTTTATAGCTTAAGAGATTTAATTCATGATTGAGAATTATATTTCACTGCTCATAGCATTCACTTTCATAGCAATCACTCATATATTTACATATCCTTAACGTCAATGAAAGCAGAAGTGATCCGATCAGCGAATCATCTCGCAATGGAGATCTAGAATTTTCAGGAGAGATCGCGATGGAAATATAAGGGTTCTGTATACTTGCTAAAACGCCATGGATGTGAAAGGAATTTAAGACACACAATGAAGGCATTTTTAAAGAGTGTTCTCTAAAGAAATTTTCAGATCACCATGTACTTTACTGTATACGTTTTCCGTTACATTGTACTTAACTTGAATTTATAGGGTTTAAAACTCATGAAAACATTGAGACATGTTTGAGAGTTTTTTGAACATTGAGACATACATAATCTGCAATAAAAGAATTTTTGGGACAAAAACATTTACGGAGGTTGAGTCCTTCCTGCAACAATGGTTCATCAATTTTGCTACTTCTAAAGAAAATTGTCATATAACCAACGGTGTAGATATGTAGCGGTATATTAATACAATTTCAATAAATAAGAATAGAATAGTAAAAATTGCAAACATGCTACAAGAGAGCACTAACAATGATTGCACACGCAATGGTGGAACTCTATGGAAACAAAATTAAGTCCTGCGTTTTTGTGTTAACCTGAAAACATAGTGACTAGTATTCATGAATCCCGGTTTTCAGACCTTGTGTAATGCTTTTAGTCCTCATCAAAATTTTTTTACAATGTATTACATTTATGTAGGTTTAGACCTTTTGGCTGTACTCAATCCGTAACTTGGTTAAAAAGGCACAGAAACTACAAATCTACATGAGATTGAATTAACTATTTCATACTCTAAGAAATACAATCGCAAAAAAAACAAATATCTCCTTACATACACTTTGCGGCATGAAAATGTTCACACGCACTGAACTGGGCATGACGTAGGCTAAGTCATAGTTCAGAGTTTGACCATTTCATGTAGGGTTCTAGTATGAAACTATTTTCACTTTGAAATATTGGTTTACAATATACTGAATATTTGCACTGGTTCAATTTAAAATGATTTATTATTATTAAGAAGTAGACATTTTATTTTCACTTTATCCTTTTTTTATAGAATGGCAATGAATAAAATAATGAATGGCATTTGAATGTGAAAATATTTTATTCGATTTTGATACATACATTTACATTTATTAGAACTGGAATTGAGTATGACCCGGTGGCAGTTAAGTGACAATAATTGCAAAAATTACCACAATTACATTACTAATAATAATAATAATAATAATAATAATAATAATAATAATAATAATAATAATAATAATAATAATAGGAGTACAGTACAATGCAGTACAAGACGTAAAGCAGCATTGAAAATTGCATTCATCGCGTTCACCGCACTTCACTTCACTTCACTTCACTTCACTTCACTTCACTTCGCTTCACTTCGCTTCACTTCGCTTCGCTTCACTACACTACACTACACGTTTTTTGCTTTGAATTATACTCACCAGCACTTCACAGCACTTCACCGCACTACACAGCACTTACTCATTTAATATCTGTTACTGTCATCTTGTTCTAACTTGTTTCTAAAACTTCGGACACTGAGAGGAAAAGCTTTGAAAACTGCTGTAGGTAAATTGTTCCAATCTCTAATTGTTCTGTAACAAAAGGAAAATTTCCCAATATCTGAATTTTCTTTCCTTGCTCGAATTTTGTGGGTGTGATCGCTTCGGCCGAAATAATTTGTTTTTTCTAGTCTAATCTGAATTTCCTTCCAAGCTGGTTGACCTACGTACTATTTATAAAGAGCGCAAAGCCTCGCCTTTGTTATTCTCATTTCTAGAGATTCCCAGTTTTTTGTAGCGTTACTTCTATAAGTAAACTTATTCGCTTTTCTCTGTATTCTATCTAGATTTTTCCGGATACTTAATTACTGTCGCCGCAGGAGACGTCACTTCTCACTTGGGATGAAGTGTTATTTTACACTTGGCAATAAATTACCAATATGCCTTTTGATGATTTTCTTATAAAATATGTGGATTGCGTGTGGAACGCGATGTGGATTGCTTTTGCAGGTATCTGACACAGCACTATAAGAGCACTTTCGTAATTTTGACCCACTGTGTTTTTCTTTCATCCTCCCCCCACTCTCATCACCCTTTCCCCCACTCTCTGCCGCTTTCCCTACACCACTGCTTTCCGTCCTCGTCGTTGTGCGCTAATTTCGTTATTATGCTTCTATGGGTTCGTTCAAACGCCCTTCATTAATATCTGAACGACCTGCGTACGATTGAGGGTGGTGACGTCGGCGAATGCTCAGTCACACATGTCCCAGTAGTTTCGAAAGGCAGAGTCAGCTCAATGCTGCATAGTTAAGGGGCTGCTCTGTAGATATCGGACTATTTTTTTCCCCTTAAAAACCATATACTAACCTTTCCTTGAAAACCGTAAAATAAACTTAAATCTTGCCGATTTGTTTTTGCTTGAGTTTCAATTTCATTTGGTTTATTAAATTAGAAACGATTTCGTTAAAAATCACTCGAAATATGTTCTATCTTTTCCAGCAATTGCTGAGGACACTTCGGCAAATATTTCTCCAACAGTAGTTCAATTACTCAATTATTACAATACCTGTTTCCAGTATTACATTACCTGTTGAAATCTAAGATGATTACTGTTCATTATTTTCTGTTTGTATTCATTCATCTTTGTTATATTAAGCTTTTATTTGCGTGAAGTGTGTATACATTTTTTGACATCCTCTGTATTTCTTTAGAAATATTTATAACTTTTGAATTTTAAGTCACGTTTCCTTTGGCTTATCTTACTCATTTTTTTCAATTTTGTGGAATCGTTAAAATGTTTTCCATTAAAGTGACTTCAGTTGTTATGAGAATGATATTAACGGTGTTAATGACGATGACGATGACGATGCAAACGATTATGAAATTTTGATTCTCAGAGGTATACAATTCATCAAATAAGTCAGTAATACCATGGTTTGAAAATATTCATCGAATGAACGATTTTCCAATAATGTACGAACAATTTCTAGGAAGTAAAATATGTCAGACGTTAGTTGGTTTTCGTACAAGTAAATCTAATAGAATTTTATTGAATGTATTATTTTCTATTCTGAGAGATTTCTTGTATTTTTTGTCTTACAGATAATGTTTCAAAAACTTTGCAACTATCTGACTTAAAGTAAAAATACCATTAAATTAAAATAATTGTGTTTTTATTTCGTAACTATGTTCAAAAATAATAGTTTTTAGACAACATAAAAAAGATCTTGCTACCATTTAAATTATAAAGTATTTAAGTATTAGGTGCATTATTGCGACTTTTAATATTACAACTTGAGAGAAATTGTATAACGCACTAAATACTACAGCTTTACGTTGCTCTAGCAGACATTCAATGTGTCACAGAATGATAAAGCTCTTTCTCGATAAAAAAATATTCTCCGTCCTTTAAATAAATTGTTCCAAATCGTTTTCTCAAGGCTCCTCTGTAAAACGATGAAATGAAACGTTCGAATTCAAATTGTTTTGAAAATGCCATACCAAATAATTCCATTTAACGAAACTATCCAAGTTCATTTGGGAATAAAACTCAATCAATTTACGGTAAGAAAGAAGACCGAAAGCATTATACGACCAGAAGCTGCGACGAATTCTCTCCAGTTTACGTATTATCGTACACTTGTGCCGATTTACTTCCCCTATAAACTTCAAACTTTAGTATCTAGGGAATGGCAAGCGCAGTAAAAAGACAATTTCGACACCTAAATCCAATACCACAAAAAGTATTCTAACTTATCGGCGAATGTAGTATTTCTATCGAAGCAACACTCAGCATCATTTTTCCTTCACCACCCAATACCTTTTAGCGAATCCACGCCCTTAAACCAACAGCGAACGGCAGCGCGGCTAAAGCACGCTATCCGACCATCAGAGGCGGCACCTTCATCCCTGACCTAAAGAAGCACAAAGAGTCGCCGTCCGGTGGACGGCGCACGAAGGACGACGTCGTCCGTCGCGCCGTCCGGCAGCCACGCCCGTCCTCCCGGCCGTCCTCACGCCAGACCTCACGGCCCCGCGTATCTCGCCGTAATTACGCTTCCATCACTGTCGCGACGCAAAGACCTCTGTGCGATCCCGCCCCGCGTCGTATGTCCCCGCCCGCTCCGCCCCGACCCGCTCCGCCCGCCCCGGGCCGCAGCGACATCCCTCTGTTGCTGTGCTCTCACGCGCTCGTGCCCTCGCTGCTCCAATCCCTCGCTGCTCTGGGATTTCCAATGACACGCCCGATCTCGTCTCTCCCTTTCCCGCTTCCCGCCCTTCCTCATCTTTTTACTTGACCCCCCTCCGTCTCTCTCCCTCTCTCTCCCTCTCTCTCCCTCTCTCTCCCTCTCTCTCTCCCTCTCTCTCTCCCTCTCTCTCCTGCTCTCTCCCTCTCTCTCCCTCGCTCTCCCTCTCTCCCTCCCTCTCTCTCTCTTTCCCGCATGTTCCTTTCCAAATGTGTTTTATTTCCCGCATTTTTCTCTTTTCCGTATTTTGTCTTTTCCGCATTTCTTTCTTTCCCTCCTTTTTCTTTCCGTATTATTTTTTTTCAATTTTTCTCGACCTCTTTCCGTCCTTCCCTCTTCCTCGTCTTTTTCTCTTTTTCGTCCGTCTCTTTCTCGCCCTTTTCTCTTTCACGTCCTTTTCTCTTCCTCGTCCTTTCCTCTTTCTTGACTTTTTCTCTTTCTCGTCCTTTTCTCTTTCTCGACCTTTTCTTTTTCTCGTCCTTTTCTCTTGCTCGTCTTTTTCTTCTTTCTCGTCTTTTTCTCTTTTCTAGCTCCTTCCCTTCCCCATCCACTCACAACTGATGTCTTTTCACCTCCCTTATCCTCTCCTATATACTCTTGATTTTGTACACACCCACGCACTTCGCACCTTTCTCACCTCGTCGTCTCTTCACATTCATCCAACATTCACCGAACCCATTATTATTTTCTTAGTAATCTAATTTGTAAATAATTCTAAGCCATTTGTAGTCATTCCAGTTAAATATGTCTTAAATGAGAGAGTTAGTCAGCTACCTGAACTTTTGGTTCATTATCTTGAGAGAAGTTAGGAAAGATTAGCATTTATTTTTCAAATGTTAAAAAATAATATTAATTAATAATTACAAGGGACAGAAAATTAATAAAAACATTTTTATTCTCAAGTTTGGTTGCAAAAGGTTTGAAATTTTGCAGCAGGCTAAATTATCATGATCACACACATACTTCATTTGTTGAATGGTACATAACAAGATTATCTGTTGTCCGAAAAATATATATTTTCAGTTAAGTTTCAAAATTTTGCCAAGCGAGAAACGACTGTTAGAAAATCCGCCATGAGGTTAGTTATTGTTAATTACTCTTCCCCTTATTCTTCACACTTATACCCATTTCTCCAACTAGCATTCCTGCGAGAGTCCCCGTCGTTTTAGGCGTTCTCTGTATTATTCGGATTTCTGCCTGTGTCCTGGCTTCGTCGCAATATCCTCCGCTGCAGTTTACACCCCGTTCCATCAACTCAACCCCCTTTACCTGCCCCCATCCTCCGCACCGCCTCCCCTTGCGTCGTCTGCTGCCACGTGCGCCTCAAAGCCCCGCGCGCGCCGACGCCCTTGCCTTCCCGCGGGTAATTATTCCCTGGAACATAATGTAATTACGCGACCAAAGCGAGACGGATTTGTTGCTTTTACAGGTCGACGCCGCCGTCGCCAGAGCGACGCTGTCGGCACCGCTGTCTTTCGCACCTTGATGTGCAGGTGGGCGTTGCCCTGGGAAAGCAAATGCCCGAGAGTATGCCAGCTAACCGCGGAGGCTTATTGTCGCATCGTGTAATATGTAAGAACTTCGTGGACAGGGTACTCTCGTTTTTGTTTTGATAAAATGTGAGTTTTAACCCTAAATCAACTCTAAATAAACCGTAAATGTTTGAAGCAATTCTTCAAAGGCAAAATAATAATAATATATTTTCTGACAAAAGTTTCTGTTTAACAAAATGAAGATCAATTTAAAATACTCTTTCATAGATTTTATTAGTTATTGGCTTGGAAATAGTCTGGTGTTTCAGCTGTAAAGCTCAAATTAAATTCTGTCTACAAAATTTAGGGGAGAAATGAAGAGAAAAAACAAAAATAAAAGCTGCATTGATATGTAAATTGAAGAGAATTGTTTTAAATGTATTACAACTGATTTACATGAAATGATGTCATTAGGTTACAAAATTTACAATTTATTTCTCTCCATTATTAATAATTCAACTATATGAGTATTGTTTTAAAATTAGAGAAACATTTGATAAATTATAAATCTTTTTACTAAATTTAATGTCTAGTAGGGGGAGAACGTTATTGAGAGTATATTTGTCAGTCAATTTTAAGCAGTAATCTCGCGAAATGAAGCCAATATAATAACTTGTTTATCATTTCAGTATTTTTGGACTACTGAATGGTATCTCAATGATGATAATGATTATATTGACTCGTTGGTTTTCCTTTGTTCTTGCCGCTAAAAAGCGTAACATCCAATTTATTTTGTCAATTGGTGATTATCTTGTCAACTTTTATATCCAAAGTGAATATTATACAATTTATCATAATGAGAAAAAATATTGCGTTTTTTAATAAATTGTCGGTAAAAATGACTTTTTGTTAATGTGATTCTCTTGTCTCTGTGTAATTTAAGGTGAATGATGTTTCTAACTTTCTAAATTTAGTTGTTATTTCATTCCCTTACACTTGTATTTTCTGCGATGTATAGAGAAACATTTATCTTGACAGATTCTAAATGTTTTTTGTAGTGACATGTCACATGGACTTAACTCTCACGATTTCTGGCCTTAATGGAAAATATTGTTTGTAACAAAACGTTCCATATCAAGATCAAGAATACAATCAGAACTTCTCTTTATCCTTCATATTTACAGCAATTAGTTTAAAATGAAAAAAAAATTGAATTAAATCATTTTATAGTGCGTTTTCCTTCTTAAATATTTATATTAACTACATTGTTTCCTTGTCGGAATTATTAATATATTGTATCCAGCTGAGTTTCTTACAGTTATGCCTCAATCTATAAAGGCTCTGACTTCCAGTTTTAAATTTCTTTTTTTTTTTTTTTTTGAAAGACTTAAATCTATTTCGTAATTTCCTATTAACGATAAAGAGTCCTCGGTGTCTTTTTTTGAGCTCTATGAACATCAATATTTTAAAGTGATTTGCACTTTTGTTCGTTATATTAGTTATTATGGCTCCAAGCTTGCTCTCAAATTCCAGGAAAATGAAGAGAACACGTTGACATCTGTATCAAGGTCTTTGTGTTTGCAGCATATTCCTGTAACACAGGAACAACGAAGCGCGTATGTGAAAAAGCTAGCGAGAACAAAAAAGTTGCCGCGATCTTTATTCAGAGTTTGTGTCAACGTAGAGAATATAACCTAATCAACTAGAAAATAAAATTTTACCTAGTATGAACTTTCGGCGTGGGTGAAATAAATAAGAATTGTGTACTCAGAGAAGACAAGAAAGTGCAAATAAAAGATTTTTTTACGAGAAGGTGAATAAGAATTTACAGCTAGAAGATGTAAATAAGAATAGATTAATATGACTATTGAAAAGGAAACATTTGCTTCAAAATATGAATAAAATAAAACTAAGAGAAGAATTATTAATCTCATATAATTTTTATATAAAATAATGGGTGATTTAAAAAACAATACTAACTCTGAACATCGTAAAAAAACTTAAATCTTCACCAAAACACTAGTGAGAGAGATGTGGAAAAACAGCCGAAGGAGTTCAGCAACTACAAAGAAATATTTTTTTTAAACTTCGCCACAAATTATCGAGTTATTTACAAACCTATTATCAAAATAAATATAAATTTCATAGAACAGTACCAGTATAAAAACGATTATAAAATTAATTAGGATGAGTAACAAGAAATAGACAACCCGAAGCACAATGAGTGATAATATGACTCATTACAACATGTTTCACCTTCTTTTATGTCCTAAAAGACAAAACTGCCTTCGACAACCCATATTCTCATAACATTTACCCTAATCAATCGACATAGAACAGTGGATATTGAAATGAACAAGAAATATTAGTGCCGAAAAATATTTACCAATCGCATAATGAATATTTGTGATTTAATGAACCTATTCTGCGTTGTTATGCTCCTCTGCAGAGAGTTTGGTTCAAGTTAATTTATCATACGCCTAAAATACCAACAATTTTGATCCGTTTGCTCATATTTCCATTTTTTCACTACTCAAAATTCGCCGTATTTCTCATTAGATCAAAGGGTACGATAACCGATGATGATGTGAAGACTCTCACAGAGTTAAAGTGGAAATGAGGTGAAGGAAGTGACAATCTATATTCAGCAAAAGTGAACCAGAAGGATGATTGAAAAATCGTTTGCGTAAAATGGAATAAAGTTTTAAGATTACTCTAATTTTTTGATGCGGAGATAATTATTTATTCCTACAACAACACTCTTCATTTTCCCTATGTCCCAAACAAATTAACTACCGGCAGTTACATTGTACACTTCTTTTTCCTGTTCAAATTTCCACGCGTCCAGCAACCATCCTTCCCCACAGTTGCCATTCGCCCGAAGCGTGCAATAACAGGTGATGACGCGGGCAGTCCTGAAGGGGCGAAGTAGACATAAAGGGGGTGGGATGAGAGCGGGCCGGCCCGGGGCAACTGCGGTGTGCCCCACAGCCACGATGAAACATTTCACCCATTATTAGTGGCGCGCTCGTCATTGTCGTAAGCCGCAAATAGACATCCGTGCAGCATCATCGCCGCTGTTTCTATTAAAACTGCAATTACGCCTCAACTTGATTATCTTTCGCTCATTAGCGCCGGTGGGCG
>BOPP01000037.1:4192669-4223852 GCA_017312745.1 Gryllus bimaculatus
GGGGCAGCCGTCGGCGTACAGGGAGGGGAAGTGTAGGGGGGGAAATGCGGATGTGGTATGGAAGGGAAGCGCTGACCATTGCATTTGCGGTAACCAGTCCGAAATGGGTGTGAACATATAGGGGAAGTTTTTCAGAGATAAACCAGAAATGGAAAGATCATTTGAATGCTTGAAATGGTACTTGGAATTTGCTAAAAGAGATATGAACTTACAAACTTATTAGGTATGTGTGCGTAAGTAATCGGATACTTGATACATTCGCACAAGAGTGCAAAGTGTGGAGTCAAGGAGGCGATTCAGAAAGGAATACACGAAGGTAAGGTGCTGGTTAGCGCAGTACCTATGAAGCTTTTGCAATATCTGTGTTGAATGCTTAACACGTGTATTAAAATAAGTTTTCCAGGAAAAGGTAGGATTATTTCAGTGTTTTCCACACATTTTTGAGACACGAATCTGGTTTTATAAGTTGGATAAGATAATGTACGACTACCGTACATCAGGTATTGTGAACTCAAACTCCAATTAAGAAAATAATATCCTAGTTGTAAAGAAACCTGGATTGAGGACTCGCGTCATAAAGGCGTCATATGTTGGTAAAAGGTCATCATAGTTTAGGGGAACATTTTTGTCTTTACAGCGTCGGTCCATTGTTCGAGTCAGACTGACGACGTGTTTTCGACTTTATTTGCTTAGCTAGGTCGAATTGAACCCCTCTCTGGTAGAGACTTTAATCAGTCCGCTTCTCCGATTGATGATTTTTGTGTATTGATTGATTAGAGTTACAACTGCCAATATAAGTATCCTCAAGTGTAGGGCATACTTTTTTCTCTGGAAGTGGCTGTGACCATACCACGTTAGATGTGAAGTCCTGCGCAGACGTACTTGCCTAGAGGGGTTATCCTCAAGCAGGTATCTCCTACCAGCGAGGTACCGGCTCAGCCAAAATAAGCTCTAAAACCCCGACCGGACTCCCAGCATGCGTGTTAGCGTAGTGCTTGTGACCGTGAGTGTAAGGGATGTGTATTGGACAGGGAAGGAAAAGGAATGACCGCGCACTGTTCATGTCCCGTGTGTTGGTATATTGCTCCGGCATTCGCCTAGTAATTATCGGAGAAACCGCGGAAAACTACCGATGGAACAACTAGCGCTATAATTCTCCTCCAGACACCAACTGAATTCGACCTAGTTATGTAGAGTGTGTCGAAAATGCTGCCATCGTCGGAACTCGAACCTTGAACCTTAGGGACACTGCAATGGCTTCAGTTAAAGCCCTGAGCCCCCTCTCCCGGTGTAATTTTGCTGACATCTCAGATCTCTGTTGTATCGGCTGAATTTTGGAGCATTTTCTTATCAGATTAGCCACAGACCACGTGCGATCTTTTTTGCATCGTGTCTCCTTCCCTACACTTACGAATACATATTAGTTAATTCCATATTTTACGTTGTCAGACTCGGGCCATCAGACTCACTCTTCCGTCTCACCACGCAAATGTTGCACACGCTTCTTTCACTATCTAGTGGAGAAATAAGGTACTACTCCGAGAACGAAACAGGTGATTTCGCATTAAATTCAGTAAATCTGCAACATGGGAGAGCCGGTTTTACTTCCCCTCCGAAGGAAGGCTACGAAGCATTTTCTTCGCCCTACAAAATCCACGGCTTCGATCGAGTTCAAATAGGCAAACTTGGCTACAACTGTCCGATAGGCTAACCGTTATACCACGGAACCCGCACCGAACATACACTACACTACCTTTCATGTTGGGAAATCAAGATGGAGCTTATAACTCGTCCAGGCTAGGAAGTTGCCTCACGCGGAAAAAAAAATTGGAAGGGGAAACCCGCAATCGGATCCGAATCTCACATTCTAGTGAGGTACACCACCACCACCACCACCACCACCACCACCACCTCCCGGAATATAACTTGTACTACACTTTAGGGAAAACGGCCTCGGGAGTTGACGCGACAGGAATCAATACTCGGTCATTCATGGGCTGGTACCCTTGCATATTAGCCGATGGTCATTGTGTATGGAATTAGCATCTGTCTACCCGGAGGACGAGAGCGACTATCAGGTGCTGTCACGGGGTGTTGGTCGCTGCTGCCCGAAGTGATGGGCGAAAAGCACCTGCCGAATCGGAGTTAGGTCCGGATCCAGCCGCCAAGTTGCATCTCGTCAGGGAGCCCAACAGTAGACGGAACAATGAGGAGTGGGTTTGATCACGAGTGAATGCGATGCAAGGGAGGAGGTACTCGTGTATGGGATGAAATGAGAGCAAATAAGTGGTGATAGATGCGGTGGATAGGGAAAGATTTTGCGCAAAATATTTTTGAGAAGTAGTAAACATGAAGAGTAGGTTACGTCCCGTTAAGAAGAAGTATTTGTGAAGCATTGCATAATAAAAATATTGTAATAAACAACGAGACCACATGCTAAATCCTTTTATTCTTTTGTATGTTTTTGTTCACGTTCTTCTCTCTATTAATCACTAATTACCAATACATTATAATAATTAGTTTTTATCCTTTCATCTGCTTATGGGTTTCACGTCTGTAGGC
The DNA here is from genome assembly GCA_017312745.1 of Gryllus bimaculatus. Lineage (NCBI taxonomy): Eukaryota > Metazoa > Arthropoda > Insecta > Orthoptera > Gryllidae > Gryllus > Gryllus bimaculatus. The sequence goes on from BOPP01000037.1 coordinate 4,195,232, forward strand.
AGTTAAGAGTCAATGCCATTGCCTTAAACAATCACAAGAAAACATTGATGTCTATTGCGAGATTCGAACCAGAACCTTTCGTTCCGCGTGTCTGCCGCTGCAGCGCTGTGTGACGTAGGTCTTCTAATCATGTAAAGAGGAACATACTTATGGTGTAGTATTACTTTTTACGACAAAACTTGATTGTTTACTTTAAATACGACAATTATAAAAGAATCTATCCAGGAGATCACAATTTACAGTTAGTACTGTTCTTTTAAAAATATTTGGTTGACATAAAGTTAAAGAAAAGCTTGTGACTATGCAGAAAGCTCGACCCTAATATTTGGTAATAATATAAAATGCAAGGCCAATAATATGTCAGTAAATATGTTCGGTATTCTTCTGATGTTTCGTAATTTAAGTGTCCTTACAAAATCAGATAAAGCTAACAAACAATCGGAATATTTCCTAACATACGATGATAGATGGCAGTCAAGTAAATATTAGTAATTACCGCCCCTCAAATTTTAACTTCATCTTATATCCGTGGTTACACGTATAAGCATGCGCAGCCCGTAACCAGTAAGGGCAACTTCAGTTCTGCCGTCCCCTACACAATAATTTTTCAAACTTACCCAAAAAAATTTCCACCCTGGATGGTCGATGCGACCAAGAGCCTGTAGTGACTCAATGCTTTCGTCCGAACGGTCGCGAGTTCAGGTCCCGTCTTTTGCATTCTTTTTTCCCCTTGCCTCTCATGTGTATGTGTTGACGCGGAGTGCCTCGGGTCCTCCTGACGCCAGATAACAGGAGCCCTCAAGTGTCTTGGTGTCTAGTGTATGACATTTCACTTCTACAACAAGTTTCTCTCTCTTTTTGCATTTTAAAAAAGTATTTTGATACAAGTTGTAGTTGGGGTCGATTCCGATTTATCTGTATTTTTACTTTCTCGCTCTTACTGAAGAAAGGAAAGAATTGTAATAGTGTGCCGGAAATCGGCGAATTTTCGACCGAAAATCTCTTATTATACACTCCAGGCCACAGTAACGAAAATCGTGATGCTGCTTGAAGTAGGTTAAATTACGTTATCTAACAAGTTAGGTAGTCAAAATTCATGTTTTGTGGGGCCTTGATACCGAAAAATCGAGTGATAATACATTCTCAGTTAATTGATTCTACTGTAGTAATTTGAATTTCAGTCCAGACGTAAACTGCTCAGAAGATTTGTTGACACGAATATGGATTAATAATACCAGACCGGGAGAGTTGGCTGCGGGGAAAAAATGTCACTGCAATGCCTCACTAATGTCCTGGGAATCGAGCCCCGATGGTGGCAAGACTTTGGACAATAGTTGAATAGCTGGGTCGAATTATGTCGCTGTCTGGAGGAGAATTCTTAGAGATGCTCTGATCGGTTGTTTTCCGTGGTATCTCTGGTCAGTTCCAGGCGAATGCCGGAGCAGTACCGTACCAAATGGGCCACGGACCTCGCACGATCTTTCCTTCCCGTTCGTTATACTATCCTCACCCCTTACACACTTACTATTAAATGCGCTACACTAGCAAACATGCCGAGAGACCGGTCGAGAGCTCAGAGATTGTCCCGGCTGGGACTGTGTCCCGCTCTTAGGAGATACCTGATTTCGTTGGATACCCCGGCTGTAGATCAACGTAGGATCTCACCATCCAGCGGGGCAAAAGCACCGCCACATTCCGAGCTAAAAACATGCACTGCACTTAAGGGACTAATGAACTTAGCAGTTGACGCATTCGGAATAATCAAACAATATGAGGATAATAAGCGCTATTTGAGTGTTTAAAAGACAAAATTATTTCAAATACCCCATCAAGTAGCTTCAGGAAGATAGGTCCAGATATTCGACCTTGCCATAACTGGCCTATCTAATGGTCCTAATGAATGGCACAGACTTTCTCGTATTATTTTACTATTTTCTTTTGTCTTGGCTACCTATTCGAACTTGCCATATACGCTTATCTGCTACCATCCGTCGCCGATCACAGTACATTTTTTTTTAATATTAATTTTTCGATTTCCCAGTAGTAGAACGGAAATATTATTTTAAGAATATTAAAGAACAGTAAAACAACATGGCAATTTCTTTCAAGAAATGTGAACCATCTTTATAAAAATGGCGTTTAAGCGTTACTGAAAATTCGAAATCTGAAGTTCCTTTCCACAGAACGTTTTTGAGTTATCAAACACGTTTTTAGAAGTCATTTGAAGTACCTCTACTCGCAAATATAATAGTGTTTACAAATTGCTAGAAATGTGCATATCAACAGCTTGAGAAATCTTTCAAAAAATTTACATTAGTGCATATTTTTAAGAACACAAAATACCCCAAATTGTCGTATTATACAGTGGAATTAGCACTATTCCTTTGAAAATTTTGAAGACTAAATTTGAAGACTTTTTTGAGAAAGTGGCGTTTGAGCGTTTCTGAAAATTCGGACTGTTTTCACAGAAAATGGTTGATTTTTCGAGAAATTTTATCTGACATTAATTAAAGCTCATGTACTCATCAATATATTAATGTGAAGAAATCGCCGCTACTATAACTACTAACAACGTGCAAGACACGTCAAAAAATTACATTTTTGTAATTTTTAAAAATACAAAAAAAGAGCAATATGACGTTAATTTTATCTCATAGAGTACACTTAGCACCATCTACCAAAAGTTCAAAGAGATAATTTGAAGCCATTTTTGTTTTTTTGATATTTTTTAAAATTGCAAATATTGCATGCAATATTGCGCAAAAACTACTAAAAATTTCAAAAACCTCTATATGACCTTAATGAAAGAATTAATAATGTAGACCAAATTTTATTTGAAGGAAAAACCAGATTCTTCTATTTTATAGTTGTAGGAAGACGCGGAAAAATTCATGCTTTCGAAATTTTCGAAAATTTAGAAATAACCGTGAAAATTGGACCTACGCCACTTTTATAAGTCTATGTTACTCTATTCCCACAAGAAATTTAATGAAAAATTTTGGAGCCGTTTTTGGGAAAATTTTGTAAATATCTGGACGGCTTCTTATAAAGCATCTCCAATTTTAAAGTATGTTTTTCAAAATCTCAAAGCTTCGACTCGAGTCAGATCGAGGAGGGTTTTATCAATTTGGAAAAAATCGTATGTATGGTTTAAGCGCTAGTAGTGTTTACGGACGGACAGGCTTATACAATAACCCCACCTCATCCGATTGCATACAATAACACAACATACAATGTAATAAATTTCTTATTCCCGTTTATATTAATAACATGGGGAGAATCTCTGGCTCTCACAGTGTGGTGGTGTTACTGAATTCCTCGCATGACAAATCGACACTAGTCTAGTAACTTGCTTTACCGTAAGGCTGACCTCGGGATATTAATTACCTGAACGGTATCTCAACCTAGATGCTATTATTATTATTATTATTATTATTATTATTATTATTATTATTATTATTATTATTATTATTATTACTGATATTACTTTCATTTTTCCTCAGCCAAAATTAGAAAATAAGATGATATAAAAGAAATTAAGTAAAATAAACATCGCTCAAGAATTCACAAGAAATTGTCAATGTATCAGCCAGCAAACTCCCTAATACACAATATTCGAAATAGAAAATAAATCAGCCAATATTATTAATCTTTCTTCCGTTGAACAACACATCCACAATAACCAACACCAAACTTCGTAAAAATAATCTGTTCAAATATAGGTGTTGTGGTGCGTTATCGTTGGCATTTTTCATGAAATAATTATAGACGTTGTCATTGCCAACAATAGTGTCTGTTCAAAGGTTATTTTACTCCCCCTTTCTAGTAGTCATCCCAACTTTTAAACACCACGCGTGTCCATTAGTCATTCATGCCCTCACAGCGAACACGGTTGTCGAAGAGACGTTCATCTTGAGCTGGCATTCAAATGGGGCCGTGCACGCGGACGGAAGCGAGCGAGTAGAGGCGCCAAGCCGCCAAGCGGAACGGGTGCACCGGCGGCGCCTGCAGTGGGAGCAACGATTGCGCAGACGGCGGCGGGGGCGGGGGCGGGGCCGCGCTGCGCAAGCGGCTGCACCGGACAGCGATGACCCAGCGCGCGACTGGCGCCGGCTGCGCGGTGGACGACTCGGCGGGAATTAGTTCCTTCCTCGTTGCGCAGCCTCCGATCTCGATCTATTTCCGCTTCCACAACCGCCGCCGCCGCCGTCCTTTCTAGGTTGCCACCCACCCCGTGTGAACCATCTCGCCCATTCCGGTATCAACCGCTGATCTGCCGATCAGCCGCTATGGCCACCGCCTTTGCCCCACCCCGTCACTAAACCATCCCTCATCGCTATCAATCCCCGTTCTTTGCTAATACTGCTTTACCTCATGATACTGTCCCTTTCACGATCCTTATCCCGGCTCCTAATTCCCGCCATACTTCATGTAGTACATACTACCCCACACTCTCTACTGCTCCTCCCGCCACTGCCCCTAATCATGCTCTGTCTTCTATCCTCCTTCCTCAACACTTCTGTTCATCCGCCTCCACCATCACAATGCCATTGCTACAGCTTCCACCACACCTCCACAACTATCGCCCCCGCGTCCCCCCGTCCCGGCACTGGCACCGCATTCTCACCATTCCAGACGCCAATCTCTTACTCTCCACCAGTCTCACTGTGATCACCGCCAAAGCCTCTACCTCTACAATCGATCCAGGAACCTTTAATCAACCATCCTTTCTTCGATAACCGTTGCCTGTGATAATTCCGACACTGCCACAAACCGACAGCGCCCCCGTAGTTTCCACGTCACCCTCCGCCTCCTCCTCCACCTTCGCCGTCTCTCCAGTCGCCGCCGCCTCCGCCGCCGCCTCCGTCGCCTCCGTTGCCTCCTCCACCTCCTCCGCCTCATCCTCCTCCGCCTCCTCCGCCTCCTCCACCTCCTCCACCTCCTCCGCCCCCTCCTCCACCTTCGTCGTCTCTCCCGCCGCCGTGGCAGCACACGCGAGCGGCGCCGATGCAGCGGAAAGACACATGCTGAATTATGTATGTAATATTCCGGCACGCGAGCGGCGGCGGTGGCGGCGATGTCGCCGCGACGCGAGGAGACGGGCGGCAAAGGTCGTGACCGCGGCGCCGGAGGCGGAGACAGAGGCGCTGGCCATGGCCGGTGGGGATGACTGTGGGGGAGAGGGAAAGGGCGTTGAGAGGTGGCGGTAATGTTGACTGTTGAAAAAGGCGGCGATGATGGTAGTGGGGGTGAGATGGGCTGGGGAAGGGTAGGGGTTGTTGGTTGATTCATTGATGTTTCCGGGCACGTCAATTGCTTCTCTCATTAGATCCCTTGGTGTAGTGAAGGTTTTGTTCATGGAGTGTAGCGAAGTTTCTCCCATATTGGATGGTCAGATCTGGTGAGGACCTCCACGCCTGCAGCATGCGGGAGATTTCCCCCCAGGTATCTCTCCGTGCGGGACAAGCTCTAAGCTTCAGATTGTGTGGTAGTGTAGTACAGTGTGGTGTACTGCAGTTTGTGTGTGTATGTGTGTGTGTGTGAGAGAGAGAGAGAGAGAGAGAGAGAGAGAGAGAGAGAATGCGTGCGTGCACGTGTATGTATAAGAGAAAATGATAAGACAAGGGGAAGGAAGAAAAGAATGCGCTCGGTCCGTGGCCTGTTTGTTAGAGGCATTCACATAGTTTTTAACAAAGAAACTACGGAAAACACCGAACTGAACACGCGGCTGCAGGAGTTCTCCTCGAGACAGCGGGTGAATTTTACCAAGCTATCCAGCTAGTGTCGAAAATCCTTCTTCTTGGGACTCAAACTCTAAGACTAGCCGGTGGCTCGCTGCAGAGTCAGAGGCATTGCTGAGCCTGAGCAAAATGCATCAATTAAAGTATGGGGCGTGGGAAATTGGGACAAAAGGGGGTGGCAGTGTTGGAGGGGCTCGGAGTTGGCGGTGGAGCAACGTTGACATTGGCGTTGGCCATGGAGACAGAGGTGGAAAAGGAGGTTGTGACGGCGGTGGCGGTGGCTATTGTAGGGTAAGGCTTTGGAGCCGACTTTGGCTGTGATGGGGGTGATGCGAATGGGGCAGTGGGGTTAGGGACGATGATGATAGTGGCAGTGAAGCGCTGCTCGCGTTGGTGATGGAGGGTGATGGTGGTTGCGGATGGGGCAGTGGGGTTAGGGCCGATGATGATAGTGGCAGTGAAGCGCTGCTCGCGTTGGTGATGGAGCGTGATGGTGGTTGCGGATGGGGCAGTGGGGTTAGGGACGGTGCTGATAGTGGCAGTGAAGCGCTGCTCGCGTTGGTGATGGAGGGTGATGGTAGTTGCGGATGAAGCAGTGGTGTTAGAGACGGTGCTGATAGTGGCAGTGAAGCGCTGCTCGCGTTGGTGATGGTGGTTACGGATGGGGCATTGGGGTTAGGAACGGTGATGGTTGGCGTTGGTGACAACGTAGTTGGCAGCGGCGGCGGTGGCGAAGACTGACGTTGGTGGGGCGGCGGCGGAGGCCAATGAAACTTAAGCGCTTGGCGAGACATACTACGTGGAGATGATAATGAATGTGTGTGGCGTTGTGGCGTTATGATTCAGGAATGAAGTCCGTTGAAAGGAAAGCATAAATGACAAAACATAGGTGCAAGAATGTCAGGCGATATATGTAGTAGAGGTCACAGGACGGCAAATACGTTTTTTAGAAGTAAGGGTAGCGTTGTATAATAATCAAATAGTGATAATAATAATAATAATAATAATAATAATAATATTAATAGTAATAATAATATTAATAGTAATAATAATAATGCAGCTGCAGTAACCAATCCAAATGTCGACAAAGAAATGTCGTACAAATGGCTCAGTATTTGATATTTGTACCCTGAGAGCGAAGGTTTCATGATAGCAATACAAGATCAGGTGATTCCCACTAAGAATTACCTAAAATATATCATCAAAGATCCAGGAGTACTAACTGATGAATGTCGCATGTGTGGTCGAGATCATGAAACCATTCAGCATATTATATCAGGCTGTAGCTGTCTAGCTCCCACCGACTATAAAGTGAGACACGATCAAGTGAGCCACATCATCCATTCCAAACTAGCTAAAAAGCACAGGCTACCTCAGAAAGTGGATGCACCATACTACCAGTATCATCCAGAAGCGGTGCTAGAAAATGAGACATAAGTTATACTGGGGCCGCGGTATTCTGACAGACAGGACAATTCAGCACAACAGACCTGATATTACTCTTTGGGACAAATCTGCAACGAAAGTTTGGTTTATTGATGTTGCAGTCGTCAATACCAGCAACATGATGACAACATACCAGACTAAAATCGACAAATACAGAGAACTAGTATTTGCCGGAAAAGAACAATGGCGAGTGTCAGAAGTGAAAACTATCCCAATTGTACTATCGGCAACTGGCGTGATACCAAAAACTCTCTGCAGATCGCTGGAAGAACTCTCCTTGGAGAAGAGCATTATCATCGGCCTCCAGAAGTCTGTTATAATCAGCACCTGCTCACTAGTCAGGAGATTCATGGGAAGACATGTTGGGTTTTGAAAGATCATTCTTGAAATTGTATTTATGCCTTAATTTGTTTTGTAGATTTTAAATATGTCTGTGTTACCATGCCTTGATATTGTATCTGTGTGGTATCCATGTGAAACCAAAAACTTTGAGAATAAACAAAATAATAATAATAATAGAAATAATGACAATAATAGTTGGAAATGAATGTATTTGTAGTAACGTAGCACTCACCGTGTCGATACGAGGCTGTTACGTTGCCGTTGTTTTATAGTGGTGTAAGTTTGTAATTGAATCACTCCATTTCGTATCCACGAAAGAAATAAACCTATCTAAAATGTGAATGTAAATGAACGATAGAGAAAACAATACGCTGCCTATAAACTGACGGACAGTAAAACGTATTTATTTGTGTTTATTGATGTCGCATGCAAACAGAGGACATGCAGACGAACCGCCTTTAACAGTTATGTTTCTTTTGCCACATGCAAAACAGCAGTTCGTGCTTCTTTCTGTAATATGAATACTGTATAAGAATGGAAGTATAAAGAATATCTATGAATGTGGTAGAAAGAGGTCCTTTAACACGGAAGGTTCTATAATATGCCTTAGCAACAAATTGCACAATGACTTTCAAATAACAAGAATGCAAATTTAAATTAAATATATTTTTTGGAAACTTACACTTGACAAAAGTAGTAGAATGTGCAGTTACACTATATTTTCAGATATTTCAGGATACTTTTGCATAAGTATTATTCTTAGCCTTGACTATAATGTATAGATATTTTTTTTGCCTCCAAATAGTAATGTCTCTACGATCAAAATCGTGCAAAAAATCTACACATATTCCAAAGCGAAGGAGTGGTTAATTTATTAAATTATTTTTTTTTAATATGTAAAGGTATTTTAGATGTGAACTATTTTTACTTTAGGAAATTAATATGTTTAGGAAACTATTTTTAGAAATATTTTTAAAATTTACATCTTTAAAACTCTCTAGCGTTTGTTTCTTGATTTTGTTTAGAGGTTTTTACGAGATTCAATTGAAGGAAAATAATTAATGTTTACATAACGCTCAAATAATTATTTCTGATGAGTGTACAATCTTATAAAATTACTTAAGAAATCTTCACATTACTAATATTTTAATAACCGTTTGTAAAACTCATTTCACATAGCTACTCGAGAAATTAGTGAGCGTTTGTCTCCTCGTGTAATGCTCGGACGCCGAAATGACCAGATTCAGTCGGAAGAATAAAAAGGGAGGGCGTTGAGTCCTGCATGACAGCGGTTATATACAGGCGGTAACAGCTGTCGAGAAATGCAGAACTGGGAAAGGACACGGAAAAAAATTACGATGTGTAGTTCCATCTGCTGGGTGCTGACGCATCTGCCGGACACATATTGCGGCAACGTCTCCTTCGATTTCTCGCAAATGGAAGCGAGAGCTATTGCACGATATATAATCTCGGGAAACTGTATTTCGAACTACACGAAATATTCTTTTTCTGTGCGCCCACTGTCGTATTTTTTTTGCTTCAATTTCATTTTTCAAGTTTTAGAATTTGACATTCAATATCACATTTTTGCCTGTATGTATATTTTGTTATTTATAATAGTTCCTCGATATTTAAATGTGAGGCAGCTTTATATATTTTCTTTGGTTATATATTTAATATTTATAAGAATGTGAGATTGTAGTGAGTGATATTGAGTACGTATATTATCATAGGAAAATGTATTTTGAAGTACCCAAAATATTATTTTTCTATGCGGTCAGTGACATATATTTTTCGCTTCAATTTCAATTTTCAAGTTTCAGAATTATATATCAAACATCAATTCACCTGTAAGTGGATTTTGTTGTAGTATTTCAGTGGTTGCGTTTAGTTTTTATGCTACTTTAGAGTTGTGGTAGTACGTCCTGTTGTGCTATAGTAGTTTTTCATATTTTAAATGTGATTCAACTGCATATATTTTCTGTGGTTATGTACATGGTATTTCTAAGTATGTAATGTGTATTATAATATCCGCTCAAAAACAATAGATTTAACATAATACTCAAGAAAACAGTATTTTTGTTGAAATCAGAATATGTTCTGTATTTAATTAATGACAAATACAGTAATCACTCTTTATGGATATATTTTTGGAAGGAGCGTGAAAATTGTTCGGATCTGACAAAGTGTCAGACACTCCTGAATCAATAGAAACAGGGAGAAAAAAATGATGCATCAGTGTGTGATAATTAAGAAATAAATATTATTTTCGGTTTTGATATTCAGTGTATATTAGAACTCATAAGAATCTCGGACACCAAAAACGATTTTACGTAACATTTCAACAAGTGAATAGATGTAACTAATTTAATATTATGGAATGTTGGGGAATAAAGTTCAAGTATCACATGCGCAGTTTTTGTTATAGTCGTGAGTAGTGTGAAAAACACTTGAATTTTTCATATCATGCGTAGTATCATTATACAATTATTTCAACAACTAACTAACTTTCAAATAATGTAGGGAATTTATTTCAAAACATTTGGGAATTCATGTAATAAAAACTGAAAATAACTTACTCTCTAGATTTTTCTCTTCGCTAATAAAATGAATGTGAATTATTTGTCAATTGTATACGTAAAAGATCAATGTAAAATGTAATCAGTTTAAAAAAGGGACCATTTTCGTTGTATTTACAAAAAAATTAGCGAGCGTCAAATATATCTTACTGTAATATTTGCCTAATAACGAAAATTTCAGAAGTATTCGAGGACTGTGAAGTAGATGACGACTTCCGCAGTAGGTTTCGTAAGCATTCCCAATATTTAAAAAAATGAAATTAGTATATGTGAAAGAAAAATGACTTTGTTGATAGATAAAGAACTTAACCATTACTCAAATCGTATTTCAAAACAAATATGGTCCCAATATGTTCGTTACTCCTCGCCACCAAATAAAGGCAACTCCAATCCTACTTTTTCCAAAGGTACTACGTCGACGCAGAGTAAAAAATATTACAATCTGACCTTAGAATCCCCCAAGAGTAATGAAACTCCTCCAAGATAAACAGCCGCGTTCTTTCAGCTCCTATGTTCATCACGCTGCCGCATGCAGGACGTCCTCATTAATACCCCGAGGGACTCGTTATCCTCACAGGAACCCGCATCTAAGGTGTCAAGGCTAAAGGGCGCACTGTACTACTACTTCGCTCCGGGGAAATAATACCCGATTAATTGGGTAGCGAGACGGCGAGCTGGAAATTTATAGCAATCATTATGTAAATTATGAAATTAATTATAGCGGTAACGTAGAACTTCACGGGGTAGAGTAAGCGGATCCATGCCAGGGTTATCTCGGGACTAAGGTCCCATTAAACAAGATATACTGTGGCGATTCTTGAGATGGGGTGGCCCTCCGGGCACGTGGAGGGGTGTCGCCGACGAGGGGGCGGGGTTGGGGAAAGTCTCGGCGCCGAGGGGCTTTATGGGGTTTGCATAGAGACGTGAGGGGGTTTATGTGGAGGTGCGTCTGGGTGTGGCTTAGCAACGGGTCCGTGTTTTGTACCCGCGCTGATGGTAGTTGTAATCGTTGTGGGGAAGTCGGATTTAACTGTGTTGCTCTAAGACGATGGAGTTCTCGTGAGATGTTATCAATACGTTTGAGATGTGACAGCAATTTTTTGTTTAGAGGGGCAACTATATTTCATATTTTGCGTGTTTTCTAGTAATTTTTACGAGCTTGCAAATTGTAAAAGAAAAGCTGTAATTGTAAGAAATATTTGCTGTGTGTACTCATTCAATATATTTACGCTGTTATTATAAGACTATTTTCTACTCTTCCTACATAATACGTTATAATTGCCAGCATTTTGTTCATTCCCATAACATAATTTTATTTATTTGATAATCTATTTATTTATATGTTTATTATTTATTATTTATTGTTTATTTTCCATCCACAAACATACCTTCAGAGCAAAGATCTCCCATCTGTCCATAGGGTCGGTTCACACAATAAGAAATATGAAAATGAAAACAAAATATACAGAACATGGTCCAAGGTAAGATGATATTTACATAAATATGGTATCAAGTAAATAATACCTTACACACCTACACCAGCATGAGAAAGTCCACTAGTAGTATCAATATTGGAGCAACATTAACATATCACACATCGATTATTACACAACACGTACAACCAATATTCATTCCAAGCACACGCAACATACGAATCAAAATATTTATATATACACTAATAATATATACGACTAGCCCAAAATGTTCTATATAACCCAATAGAATACATTATACAGTATAATTATATCAAGCAGCATTGAGAAAATTCAACTACAAATGTAAGCAATTATTAATAAAATACAAAATATCTCATAGAACTACAGGAAATTATAGTTTAGATTCGTAATTTATGTTTCTCACTGAATGGAACTTCTCCATAACATAGGAATCTAAGTTATTATTCTATGTTCTATGAAATATGTGAAAACTTCAAGATTCCCATTTATTCCATTATGTAATAACTTTAAAATACTATCGTAAACACTATTTAAGTATCCGCTGGCAAGTCTTTCATAAAATTAAAAATACGCGAAACGATGAGTCCTCTCGCATGACTCATATTACCTTGGTGATTTGTTTAGGTGTGAGGGTATTGCACGTAATGAATAACTAATGCTAAAGATGAATTCATGGATGGCTATGGATTTTCTCTTTTTGTCTCTGATACCTTGCTCAGTAGCATCTACAAGGGGCTGAACGCAGTAGTGATTAACCCTTAGTGTTTTTCAATTATATTTTCTCACTGTAATTACGGTGTTATGGTTGGAAATTCGAGGATGGATTTGGGCTGAGTTATGATAGAGTGAATACTGGGAATCCTCAACATTACAACACAAGTGATGCATCCACATAACCCATACAATCTCATAGGAGTTCGAATGAAAGTATCATAGAACATTTCAAGCTTATTGCTAACAAATTTAAAGAATATAACCTACTTTACTGATATTTACTTGTACTAATTTTTTATTTTAATAAATTAAAGCTTGAACAACATGGTAGATAGTCCAACATGCTATCACATAAATAAAAAAGCAAATCAAATATTTAATACTCACATATTGTAATGTATACGTATATGCATAGAGCAATTTTTCAACAAAGTTCAATAATGTAACAATCACTACACGTACTTATGAGCTCTAAATTCACAAATTGGAAATTACATAAAATTCGAAGAATCCCTACAAGTGAGTATAGACCGTGTTACCAGTCACTACAACGAGATGTCATTATTACAGTCATTTAAAGAAGTCATAGAATAAGTAATGAAAGACTCCATGCTTATTTCAATCGGTCCAAATCGTAGGTATGACAAAAATATGAAATGGATTCATTTTTCAAGATATTATTATTATTATTATTATTATTATTATTATTATTATTATTATTATTATTATTATTATTTATTGTGAACTTTTTGGCCTCTGTAGTTTTAGACAGACACAAGCAAAAGCAGTTCTTTCAGACAACGCATATCCTGCTAAATGAGAGACGATGATCAAGGCACGCATAAATTTGTGAATGCAACAATGGAAACAAAATAATTTCGCTTGGCCATATAAGCTACTACTGATCTTAATATTTAATTAAGTAGTTTGTATACTTCAATAAAATGAAAGTCAGTAAGGTTGTCTAAAAATTGTGTAAGATAGTCGTGGTAAAACTGATTTTATTTTGCTCGTACACCACCCTGCATATCGACCTATAAGCATATCGACCACCTTATCGACACATCTCAATATAAAATTTCACTTTTACCACTCGTGTCATAAATAACTATTTTTGTTTTTTAGCCACTAAGACTCGTTTTGGGTGGCACACTACACTTACAGTGGTTATCAATATCTCATTCGGGTCTTTTGGGCATGACAACCATCTGTTCAATTCTTAAGCGGTCTCCTCAAGCATATTCTTGAAGATTAAAAAAGATAGGGTTTGAATTCACCCACAAGTACATTACTACAATCTATCAATTACTATTCTCTGTTTCCTGAACACGACTTGATCAATCATAGTTACGATAATTAGAACCCAATTTTGAAACGAAACAAAAATGTAAACAAGAATGTTAATCGAAACTTTTTCATATACCTTGTATGCCCTAAATAGACGTGCCAGGCATCCATTATTTGTTTAAATTTTATTTTTATTATGCGCTTGCGAAGTACAAATGCAACATTTTAATTGAAAATATCCGCCGGAGGGTCAACTATAGCGTTAGCCTATAATTAACTTTGTTATATAACGGTTTGACATATTGCTTTTAAATGCAGTTATATATTTACATCATAGTTATTACATTGATACATGAGAAACTGACCTTCATAAAATGGAAAATTTGTGTGACAAAATAAATTCTACGATCGAATGAAAAATTGGGTTTCTACGATCTTCAACGCGTGCAATTGAAATAATACAATATGAACTAATAGAAAACAATAATTTCTTACTACCTTATGTTCCAAAAGCAGGGCCTCGTGTTATCAAACACTGACGAATATTCATGATTCTTAGTATAACGTTATTATAGGAACGAAGAAAAATTTGGTTATATTTCGTGAGTTAAATTATTATTTGTTTGATCTCCTGAGCGGATTTTTATCTCGAACAATCGGTCTCGGCAAACTCGATTCTCGGCAATGTCGATCGTGCCAAAAGGTAACTTTACGCACTTAATATAAAAATAACTATTTTACATTGTTGGGATTTAAAAACTTATTTTCTTTCAATAGATTCAATAAGATATTTATATTCATCTTATATGTTTACACGTCTTTCTTGCTGCGAGGTCAACTCGTAAGACGCAGTCGTTCGCGGTGCCTGCGTTTCTCAGATCGCCGACTGCTCTACTCTTAGGTACTTGTAATCAACACATCGCCTATGTTCTGTCTTCAAAGAGTAAAATTTGTTTTTATTTTCAGTACTCCTATCAATCACATATTTTATTAATACAATTGAATACAGAGAATACCTACACCGGATGACAAAAATCCTGCTCAACGAGAATCGGGAAATAAACTTCTAAAGAAAGAAACGAGAACAACCAATAAAATACAGTAATATGGAAAGACGTGCAATGAAAGCAAAGAGGCCAACTAACGGAAGAATATTGGAAGGGAATACAGGAACAGAAACGGTCATAGGAGTATACTCGCTTTTCATCCACTTCTACTACCGGACAACACGGTTTAGCATTCACGTTTTTTCGTTCACGAAACGCTCTTCGCGTTTCATCTCTAGGGTCGGGGTTCAATTCCCGTTCGATCGATTATTTCGTGGTCGCGGCGCGTCAACTGCTATTGTCATTAGTCTTGTAAGTGTAGGGCATGTTTATCACTGCGAGTGGCGGCGTTTTTCTCCCGCAGAATAGTGTTATCCGGCGTCGATCTACATATCATCTTGCGGGGTTTTGTGTTCCACTAGTGGGGCACCGCCCCCAGCAGGGACAAATTCTAAGCTCCTGACCGGTTTCTCGGTACGTGTGGGTGCGTACTCTGTAGTATCTTAGTAAAGGGTGAGGTTACGACGAGGAAGGGGAAGGAAAAATTTCCGCCCGCTGTCGTTGGTCCGTTTGTTGGGGTACTGCTCTAGCATTCGCCTGGTGTTGATCGGCGAAACCTCGGAAAACCACCAATCAGAGCAGCCGGCCGCTATAATTTTCCTTCAGACAGCGGCTAAAGTTGACTTAGCTAACTAGCGACCTAGCCAGTCGAAAATCCTACCACCGCCGGAATTCAAACTCTAGGATCTCCCGGAGAGAGGCACTGAAGTGACATCAATTGATTCTCTGAGCCACCTCTGCCGAAAATTCCCTTTTGGCCACTTTGAACAAATGTAGGTTCTCTGTACATTTTTCCTAGTCCTTCCGATTTCCCTGGCACTCATTCCACCGCAAGTTTATCAGTATTCATCAATCCATCATTGACATCAGCCCATCAGTTCATCTCCTCCAACTCGGGGTTGACCGACTGACGTTGATAAAAATATGACTGTTTGATTTGCATTGTGTTTGTGGTTATTTCGATATATTCTCACGGAAAGAATAGACAAAAATTGTTTCTTCTACCAGTACCCGAATGTTTGATGACATCGGGTGGCGAAAGTTTGTTTCGTCCAGGTCAGAAGACGATTCTTCTGGCCGCTTATAAAATAGTTGCACATTGGTAAACAACGCACTGCTCTGCAAAATGTATTTTTCCGCCAACTCTCTGCTAACTGAAAAGCGCCTCAAAGCGTCACTTTTGTGTCTAAATGTAGAGGTTAGGAATAGCTTTTACAAGTGATTTCTTTCTTTCCATATGATGAACGAAAATGTTGCTAAAATTTATGCAAACCAGGTGATAAGATGTATGAAAATATGTATACGTGTGAATGAAGTCATGAAACGGAATAAAATTGACAGGCCAAAAATACAGAACTTCAATAATTTATCGGTGCTTACGTTCATCGTGTTTCTAAACAGAATTAAAAAAATGATTATATAATTACACAACTATACAACAAAAGTAGCTTTAAAGTTTAAAGGAAGCTTTAAAGGTTTTTTGTTACATTATAGGTACATAAATACATTGATTTTTGGCAAACATCTCCCAACAAGCAGGCGGAATGACAAAACCAATAAGTACGTTTCCAACACAAGTTAGCCAACATTTCCACGGGTTACCTACGGACCACGATTCCCAATTCATTTGACATTAATGCGTGTCAAAATCCCACTCACGTGACTACAAAGACCATTATCTGGAGTTTAGTCATGACGTGAAGCTGGTGTGTTACCCAGTCTTGAAGAAGGCCATGACATAGTCGAATCGGAACTATAACGTTCCTCTCTTCGCTTTCTGGCATTTTTGCGCCATCCCCTTTTGAAGAAGACCACGACGTTGCCGTTATGACAGCATTACATCCCTCGATACGGCGTCACCTCAACGCTGACAGCATTCGCAACAATTTCACCGCCTAACAGAAGACTACGATTGATTTATTGGCGATTCCTGGCGCATCACCTGCAAAGGTCATCAATTCCGTACGTGTACTGCCTTCTTTGTATCGCGAGAGGTCACCGTGACCTTCCCCCGTTGGATGGTTAAATCCGGCGCCCACCTAAACACCGGCTAGCGGGAATTTTCCCAAGGAACAAAGTATCTCTCAAAAGCAGGGCGCCACCTCAGCCGAAACAAGCTTTAAGTACCCGTCTTGTCTCCCGACATGTGTAGTAGTGTAGTGTGTGTAATTGAACGTGTTACTAAGGGATGAGGATAGCACCAGGAAAGGGAATGATAGATTCCGCGTGGTTCATTGTCCTTTTGTTAGGATACTGCTCCGGCATTCGCTTGGGGTTGATCAGAGAAACCAAGAAAAACTTCCGGTCAGAGCAATCGACTGCTAGAACACACAGCGGCTGAATTCGACCTGCCTATTAATCTAGTAGGCCGAAATTCTTGCCACCATCAACACTAGAACCTCCCGGTCGTAGGATCTGCAGTGACATCAGTGCAGTGACAGTTGCAGTGACAACACTGGAGTGACAGTTGATGCCCTGAGACACCTCTCCCGGTAGAACGCAAAACAATATTTTCTATTTTCTCAAACTCTTCTTCACACAGACGCAACTTCTTTGCAGCTCCCTGCAAGTGCGAAGCTTCCCGAGATTTGGGCATTTTATTCGTGCACGGAGCCCGGCTGTTCTGTCACCTCCAGCTAGTTCCGTTACATCGACGGTTAAAAACCTACGATGTCTATTAGTATCAGACCCATTAGAGCTGCATCGCTTTCTTGAATCCCCTTTGTGGGTCTTCTCTAACGCCTGCAGCGACCGTCTCCATCCCCCGCCCCCGCCCCCAAGTGCCAGGCCACGCGCGGGCGCCGCCCATTTTCACGCGGAGTCACGACTCGGCACCAGCACCGGTAATTACAAGCGGGAATTTCGCACGACTTCGAAATATATAGATCGACGAAAATAAATCACGGCGGTCGGCAGATCCGACAAAAGCGAAAGTAACAGTTTCGTGCTGAGAGGACGAATAAATCAGGAGCTCGTGTCCGAATATAACATCTAACTTTCCGGAGGATTAATACAAAACGTCTGGCCATCTTTGAGAGAATCCTTGCGGCATAGGAATGGGCTGTGTTGGCTCGGACATTCCCAGGCGCTCGTGCTTTGCAATTGGAGATTAATATTGCGCTTCCTTTTGTGAATCCAGCAAAGCAAGATAGAACTTTCTTTTTCTGTATTCAGCGATAAAAAGTTATACGAACTAAGTATTCTTGTTTCGTACATGATCCAAATGAGAGAATTTACGTATACATTTCATACCGTCTGTTAATATGCCGCATTATGTTTAAACAATTAAAAATTTCCAGCTGCTACAGTTTCATGGTTCTGTAAAGTATATACACGTGATTGCTCAGAAACCACCATATTGTAATATTATTAGGACGATAATAGTAGACAGTTGGAAAATTTACAAAATGTTTCCTCCAACCTACAGTGAACTAATATAACAGTTGTGTCCTTGTAATTTTCTACTTATTCTAAGATACTGTGATAGAATTAGTGAGAAATTTATAGTACTTGAAAGCAGTATTATACTTAATGTGATAAATTTAAACATATTTGAAAAAATAATTTTACAGTTAGTAAAGTTTTCGACCAGAAATGAAAATCTAAATTTTTCAGGAAGTACTGCAATTACTCTTGTTGCCATATTCCAATCCCTCATTATTATTATATCATCTGACGTTCAAAGAAAAACTATTTTTTAATTATAAATTTACGGTTTTTTACATAACAAATTTTGGTACTTCGATAGTGATTAACCTTCAATTCATATCTTCTATTCTTACAGAAATTCAACGAAATTATCGGAATATTTTCCTTATAATCAATTCCGTCTCGACATTAGGAGTCTACGGTGTACATAAAAATTTAAAATAAATAATTTATTTCATCAA
Source organism: Gryllus bimaculatus (assembly GCA_017312745.1). NCBI lineage: Eukaryota > Metazoa > Arthropoda > Insecta > Orthoptera > Gryllidae > Gryllus > Gryllus bimaculatus. The sequence goes on from BOPP01000037.1 coordinate 4,213,794, forward strand.
TCATTTAATAAATTCAATTCATGACTCATTATCTAATGAATTTGTCAAAAATCAGGCACACGAACTGCATGTTCTTAAATATCAACTCACTGATTTACATGGTTGATTTTCATTGTCATTCTAAAAACTAATTCCAGATCTTTTCTCTTGTAAGCACTTTTTAAAATCTACTGGCATGGCCAAAAGTAAATATTGAAATGAACAAAGAGAAAGAGAAAGAAAAAATCAAGGGAAGTTACTTCTTCAAAACTAATCTGCAGAAACTCCTTCCATTCAATATTTTACTTTAACATTATATCATTGAGAATTGCGAATATGTCAAACAGAGTTGAGGCTCTCTGTCATTTTACTAAAGAAACTTTAAGTTTTCATTGGCTATTTTGCTCCGCAAGACGAACAACTTAGAAGAACACAAATTTTAAAAAAGAATTTTGTTGATTATGCTTCCAATTCACTAAAAAACTGCGATGTAAATAAAATGTACTCAATGTATGACCTTACCATTTCGTTCTCACTTATCATTTCTTGAATTTTGTCACTTACGACTAACCAAGCATGATAACTTTGTTAGTTCATATATTTTTTAAAACCTTGCGGCTTGTGTGGTATTAATTTTGGTGACACAAAGAATGAAATTGTTTCGAAAAAGTTATGTGAGAGTAATACTCATGCGCTGTACCTTAAAATGGCTTAACAAGACAGCTTGAAACAGTCGTTCCTATTACCAAACCTTCAGGGTAAAACAGTGAGAAATGGAATGACAGAGTGTAACCAACAGATTTTGAGGTGGTTTTAATAGGGAAAAGCAAAGAGACCTAGAATTTCAAAAGTTTGCAAGTAAGTAAACGAACCATCGGACGGAGTAAGCGAGAGACTGTCATAAACTCAAAGAAACATGCACTGAATTGTTCTGAGAACGACGAATTATTTTAATTACGACATCATTAAATTATTTTAAGTTACTTTGGTAAATTCCCAAAAGTGTATTTTACTTGCTTTTCGCAAAATTGTATTTAAAATGATGTGCGTTTTACACTCCGGTTCGTCCTGAAAGCAAAAAAATAAGATTTACTGAATTAAACACAGTATATGGAATTTCCAAAACCCTCAGACGAGTGCATTTTTCTAAACAAACTTAATTCCTTTAGAACAATATTCCAGAAGAATGGCAGACTCGTTCTCTATTTTCGCAGCTGTTTTTTTCTGCTATTTTCTCTCCGTCTCCCACGCGGCTCGTGCTCATCTGACAGCTGCGCCGCCGCTGCCCGAGATTTGGGTACACAAAAACGTAACGAGCTCTATGTTTGACCCTCGCTAATTAACATGCAATTAATATTAATCAGCGAGACCAGCCACCGCAGCCAGCGCTGCCAACGGTCGTCGCTGAACGAGAGTTTCCGTTACAAGTCGCTAGGGGCGCGTCGACTGCGGTCCAAAAGTCGAGTCGCTTGTTTGATTCGAGGACAAAATTTGTAGAGGCGCTTGAGTTTTTTAAAGGAGAAATCAAATATAAGTTGACAATTTTCATTCGTAATGTAATTAAATATTATTTTAAGTAATTTGTACGTTTGAAGATATAATAAATTAGGAAATATTATAGATGGTAGGCAGTAATTTCTTGTTTATTAGGACTTTTGAGCACCACTATAAATAATGTTTACAGCATTACTGAAAAAAGATGTGAAAGAGTGAAGAGATGTGGAGACGTCAAATGGTGATCATAACAAGCTGAGGGAGCAAAAATAATTCAGGAGAAATGAGCAGTTCAAAGGAGACGGGGGCAGGAGAAAGTAGTTCCTCAGCGGGGTGAAGGGAAGAGAGCAAATATGTTATTCTTTCATTTTTCATTTTTTGAATGTAATTACTGATTAAAATTAATTTGCTTCGATGGTCGAGAGACATTTTTATAATCTTTTAGTTCATTGTTTTAGTTGTGAGGAAACGTACATCGAACAAATTTTAAGCACGTGCTCTTAAGTGTGAAACTGAAAACAACCTATATTGCTCTGAAGAGGAAGTGTCAGCTTTTCTTCCTCTTGAGTGTTTATCTCCATCTCTAACAGCTCACCTGAATTCAGAAAAACATTTTATCAACAGATACTGTACAGCTCAATGAGTCATCTCTTTCTCTAATGAACTGCCATCTAAGAGCAGGCGTATTCCAATTCGATCAGTGCATCCTGTGACGTTGGTTATATCACACGCCAGCAAAAGGCAGGGCGTACCCGGATACAGGCAGAACAGCTGACACGCAATGTCATTCCATATCCTGGGGTAGCAGAAGCACATTTGAACGGGAAATCCAAACCGATCGAGCTTTATGTCCCTATTCATAGAAATTCGATGCATAAAATACAATTTGTTTTATGTTTCATTTGAGGTAGTTTATGCAATTGACCTTTTTGTCTTGCTTCCTCATACGAAAGATGTCCGAGTCGCCTCTGGGCAGAAGCCGTACACGAAGATAAATTCTCTCTCAAAATGAAGGGCAATCCAAGCAAGTGCGAAGGGAAGAAGGGTTGCTGCGCAAGGGCTGCAGTCTTATCTCAGCAGAGGAAGCAGCGCTCCGCCGAGTGGGTCTCGGGGCTTGAGGCGCGCGACCTGCCCCGCCGCCCGATGCGAGATGATCGACGGAAACGGGCCCGGAAATTAAAAGCCGCGCGTGGGGCCACCGATAGGGCCGCGGTCGGTAACAGCGGAGGCAGTAGAAGCGGACGAGGTGGAGGCGTGGGCGAAGGCGGAGGCGCGGGTGGCAGGGTGGCGGCGGTGAAGGCGGAGATGTAGAGGGCGGAGGTGAAGTTTTCGGAGGAAAGTGGGTGGGGGTGAAGTGGGCCGGGGGCGAAGTGGCCGAGGGCGAAGTGGCCGAGGGCGAAGTGGTTGAGGGCGAAGTGGTTGAGGGCGAAGTGGTTGAGGGCGAAGTGGTTGAGGGCGAAGTGGGTGAGGGCGAAGTGGGTGAGGGCGAAGTGGGTGAGGGCGAAGTGGGTGAGGGCGAAGCGGGCGAGGGCGAAGCGGGTACAGAAGGGATCGGCTACAAAAGGGAAAAAAACTTCAAGATGATTTTTTTATGATGCGAACTTCTCTTAATGATGTGAGTGATTCGTCTGAACACCTTGTCTTTCTCAAATGAACTTAGAGTTAATCTCTGCTTTAATGTACACTTGTGCTCAGTAGACTTTGTTCTTTATTATTGTGTTGTATAGCGAAGCAATGTGCAAACATATATACAATTTGTATGTAAGACAGAATTATATGATATATTATAAATAGTGATATTTTTAGTAATGAAAATGGAATTACTCGAATGTAATTAATTGAAGTCAAAAGCCGAGAGAATATCTCTCTACTATTTAAAAGAAATTTGCAACTTTATTTCCGTGGCAACAATCAGCATAATTATTTTACTTTTTTTTTATTTCATTAAAAATATAGAAAATGGGAGATTGATAAAATGCTAACGTCGAAGATTATGTCAAAACACAAAAATATCGCAATTCATTCTTGGCCTGAGAAGTTTATGTAGTGAAGTATCTAAGTTCTGTATCCTATTTGCCAAGTTTTCTTTCAAAACATTCAAAAATACTGCAATAAACTAGAGATGTCTGGAAGATTGGGAAAATCACTTTCCTTAAAAAGTTTATGACTATTTGAATATCAATTTTTTCTAAGGTTCACTCATTTTGTAATATTCACTCACAATTAGAATAAAAAACTACATTGTTTTTCAATTTGTTTCCCAAACGTTGTTGGTCTATTGTTTTCCACTTCCCCAAATGAAATGACTCTCTCCACGCAAAGTGAGCTTCTTTATTGTTCGAACCGCATCAACAGCCTGAAAAAAACACTGGTATTCACTAGCTGGAGTTAGTTTGGTGGGGTATTACATTACAATTTTTTTTCAATGAGCATCCCATATCCGATCCAATCATTATGCTCCAGAATATTCTTTACGTTGAATTCAGCGGGTGTGGCAAAAAAAATAAATCCAATTTATATTTAAAACAACAGCCGCATTAATCAGCAGATATTAGCACTGACGTTGCTAACTTCATCAGAATTTGTAATTTGGTTTCGGGCTATATTTGATAATTCCCCACCGCCGGCATTGCAATTGAATAGGCCGATATAGCCGTAAATGAACAGTTTCCATTTGTATCAAAAACGAAATTAAACTCAATAAACCACTAATAACGGTGTATTTGCTATAACAGTTGAGCCCTAAGCGCCTGTACGAAAGAATGCATCACTGGCGGCGTTGGATGCTATGTTTTTGTGGTTGCGTGATTCCGATGAGAATGTGGCTTTGTAGAAGTGACTGAAACCAGCGAGAATGGGGGGGGGGTTGTGACAATGGTTACAGGTGTTGAAAATGTTGAAACATCATTTTTGTTTACTTGGTTACGGTACTTTCCTGAAAATTTTGTATTAAAAGGTAAAGGCAATGTGCTTCGATAGAATCACAATTCTCTGCATTAATTCAGATTTATCTGAGTTTAGAATTGCATGCACGGGTTTTGAAATCATTAACAATAACGTGTTTTTTTATGCCAAAGAGGGAATAATTGCTTAACCCAAATGCAAATTTATGCAATTGAAAAGAAACACCCTCATTGTCACGTCTCTTATAATTTAATTTTTTTTCTTTAGAGAAAACTTATTTATAGGCCTCGTTTTAAAAATGAAAATTTACTGACGTAACAGATTGAAAATTTACTATATGCATTAGAGAAATTATCATTACAACTTTTTTCATCAGACTCCTTAAAAAAAACAATAATATACATGAGAATTTTCAAGAAGAGACATCATTAAATCCTATCAATCCCTTGGACACTATCCAAAAGTAGAAAAGTTGTTTTACTTCAGTAAAACTTAAATCATGTAGTTGGAAATTATTACAAGCACTACTTAGCTAATGAATATTACGTTATTGTTTTATTACTAATACATACAAATAAGAAAAATGCAGCCTTACACAGTTCTAAAGAATACTTATAAAAGGCACAAAAAATCATGGCATGTCATATGTGATAGTAACATTCATTGCATCACGTTCTACTTGATATAGGTTTTTAAAACGTTACACTCATATTTCACGGGGCAAGTTTGTTACACAAATAATTTAACGGTAATGTACTAACAATTATTATTATTATTATTATTATTATTATTATTATTATTATTATTATTATTTAATATTTGGTTGACATGCGTTTGAGTAACTCAATGGCAGAGAACTTGACATCCAAAATTTAATTTGAATCAAAATATTAGTACTAGATAAGATTTTCCGAAATAAGTTATACCACTCATTAATTTCACCACAATTACCACGTATAAACCACTCATTAATTTCAATATTAATGCCTACAACTGAATATATTAACAAACTGATGATTTACATTTATTCCATCATCCCACCTTGGTATCTAATTCAGTTAGGTCGGAACGTGCACAACCATATGAACTAGTATTGTATATCCATTATAGATTTTTAAAATAATAAATAATATAGGTTTCCCTAATTTTTTCTTCACGAGTTCTGAATAAAAAGCATATATCATGAAGCAAATTCCATGCTTTAGTACTCCAATGCATTTCACTCGATGCATTGTACTTCTTACTCATGCCTTGTGTTTTCTACAGCTAATCTAGAACCAGAGCAGGAGCACAGGGATAGAAGCTCATTTTTGGAGCTTTTATTTTGTTTGAATTACATAATATAAATTGTAATATATTTTATTTAATATTATATCTATGCAACTAAGTTCCAATGCACGCAGAAATTGAAAGAAAACTAGACACCTCCCATGTTAAAGGTGTTTATAGTTTTTATAGATACCCAGGAAATGGTTGCATTACTGAGGAATAATACCAAAACAATTAAACATTTTTAATGTTGATTGAAAAATGCAAATATTTTATTCCGTTATTTCGCTTCTTCCCATACTACACGTACCGATTGAATTCTCATATTACGCCACTGCTCACAACGAAGCTGACGGCATGCGACTGCGAGGCTCCAAGGAAGATGCCGCCCGTCATTCAATGCTATGCGTCATTCATGCTATTTACATGTGTTATGGAACAGCATTTTTTTATATTATTTGTGTGTAAATAACTCTAGCACTAAACTGCACTGAATTTACGATACGAATTTGTGAAACCAATTTGTAATAAAATATTTCATTTCTTTCCTCGTTATGTGAGAGTATTTTATGAGTTGTTCTTAAGCACTGGGCTACTCTTCGGAAAATGTTCTTGAGGTTTTCTCCAGCAGTTCGTATATTTATTGCTTCAGGCTACTGATTCTGTAGTATTCTGTAAAAACGAGTATTAATGTGGGTAACCTGCGTGTCTCTTTCATTCACAGTGAGACCTCTTGCGGTGTAGGGAAAAATGACGTGACTGTATTGGTGAGGAATTGACCATCATTTTCCGAATCCTTCGAGAACGTTGTGCGAGAACTAGTAAAAACTATTGTTTGGGGGATTTTTATGCAACCAATATGATTTTTTGGGTCTCCTCCGATTTATGGCGACCTGACAAATTTTTTAACACCATTTTATGCCGTATCATTGTAAAATATTCTGAAATATTTCTGGAAACAAATATGATTTCGGGTGTTATGAGAAACAGTGACGAAACGCTGTGAATTACTATAATACTGCTTTATTGAAATGACGTGAATCCTTATCACGTGATTCACAAGACTGAAGATAGTTAATAAATATAACTAGGTAATGAAACTCGCAAATTAAAAAAAAAGTAAGTTAAGTTTTTTGGATACCTTTTCATGTACCTTCCTGGTTGTCCTTCCTTCAGATTTCCTTGCAGGCGTATTGATAATTAAAATCCGAGATATTTTATTATCAATACCTCTGATTTACTGGCAAGAAACGAAGTTCTGGATCGGTGATGTTCTGGAACTGCTCTTCTTTCAAAGACATTTCCAAAGACTACTTCAGTTCCCTTCCAGCAGAACGCGGCTCAGTGTCCAAGAATACAAAGCCGTCTCCGCCAGGACGCATCCTCCCCTCCTCACTCCTTCCTCTGGGACTCACATCCCTCGCCCCCCCCCCTCATCCACCCTCTCCCACAACGAACGCTCGCCGGATGGTTCGATTCCCTTTTCTCCTTCTCTCCGCTAAGGAGCTTTTGGGGAGCGAGCGAGATTCCCGCTTAAGGGCACGGGGAAGAAGAGGACAGGACGAGATCTGTGAGGGTTTTATTTCAACTCGGCCAAGTGTTCCCTTGGTTATTGCCAATCTCTATCGATATAATGGGATATTTCCTTCGGAGGACTGCCCTGTAAAGCGAGCTGGCGATACAGCGAGGGCTTTGTCGGAACGGGTCCTGAAGAATGAATCGTAAACACTGTGCGCTCTTCCGTTTAAAGCTCTTTGTGCAATGCTGCGTGCAGTTGCCCAAGGGACAGTGAAGTAATATAAAATAAATTCAGCGTGCGTGGGGATGAATTTTAAAGAGAAGGCACTTGTTTGTACAGCAATAAATGTAGCGAATATTGCGTGTCAGGGTCGTAATTGAATTTCCAAAATGTCCAGCGAGCGATAATGAATATCTGTAAGCGTGCAACTTCCTCGTTAGTGAGTCTCGTTGCTAATTGCTTGCTGTTAGTAGTTCCATGCGTGTAGGCTCCGGATTGGAATAAAAGAAACTTCTCAACATGTCTGTTGTGGACATATCAGGGTTTTGACGGAAACAAAATTTCAATGCGCTGTTGTGTACGTGTTACCTGTTTGCTGGTTGGTATCCGCTTATGTGAGACTATACAGACAGGGAAGTCACATAATCGAGACTCGAAAGCGGTAGAGTTTTGATACCACCTAAATACTAACTGGCTCAGATGATGCCATACTATGCATGATAATTAATTGTCCGGACACACAACGGCACGAGGGTCAACTTGATGAAAAGAAATTTTCAGAGAAACATCTAGATTTAGACCTTATGAATAGTGTCAGGGTGTGCTATTCAAGAAGTGACTGGAGAGTTCAGGTTGATCGATTGAGTTTTTAACAACGTCCCCGTTAAATATGTTTGTCTATTTATAAAACTTGTGATTTTTTATGAAATGTGTTTTTATAACGTAAATACGTCGGCTTTGTTAAATTATCTGTAAAATATCTCAAACATCGCTACCGCCTGAGGTAAAACATGCGCTATACTTACGGGACCAACTACCATATCATTTTACGCTCCCAAAAAGCACAAAATAATCGATCAATCTCGGAGCACGCATCGAGCCTATAAGCGATCTGAACTCCGAAGGCAGTTCGGGGGTTGCAGTGGTGACAGTTTGTAATGATGGTTGTAGGTGTGGTGGTTTGTACAGGAGGTTGAGTGTAGTGGTGATGGTTTAAAGGGATTTTGATTTGTAGTGGTATTGATTGGTAATGGTGGTGGGTGCATTGGTGTATTTGTGGCGATTTGCTGTGGATATAGTGGTGGAGATGGTTGTATTTTTGGTGGTGAATGCAGTCATGTTGGCGATAGTGCTTGTTACCGTTGTAGTTGTACTAGAGATGTGATTTAAAATATTATCGTACCCAGTTTAAAGGAACACTGAAATGGTGTAGAATATCTTCTAATTCTCAAAAAAAATAATTACATAAAATTCAGTTATACAAGTAAATTATATATTATGTATTTAATGTATATACACTTACCTATTGGCTGAATCTTTCTCATTAACATATTTATCAAGATTGCGTAGATATGCCTGCATATTAAAGACGTTATTTTTTTCTTTGTTAACTTCTCATCCATTATAATCACTATTCCACTAATATCAGTCAGGTCGAAAAGTACATTTAATTCTTTCTCTGCCTTAAGCAAGAACAGAATTTTTATAACAATGAACAGAAGCTCTTTTTCCGCGTGCAATGATAACTAAGCATATATCTTAAAGTGTTTCCAAAAGTTAACGACTCAGAAGAAGAAGAACTAACAGCTAGAAGATATAATATTGTTTTCATGCGGATTGATTTTTAAATAAAAATATAACTACATTTAATTTTTTCCTAATTGAGTCCTCGCTTTGCCGCTTATTTGATTCACATTAGGAAATATAAAATTGATTAGATATACTTGCATTTTTCGACATTATATGGTAAATGAAACTGCAGGTCACAATTGCCTTTAACAAAAATACCAAACTTGGTTCGCAATACATTTTATTCTCATAAACAGTCTCCTAAAATTAATAGTTTTACATTAATCGTTCAGTATAATGAACACTCATCCAAATAATACATTTAACTACTACGACTTCCAATAACACGCCATCTTCAAACCTTACGCACGTTTTAAGTCTACTCCCACCCGCTTGTCAAACGTGAACTGATGACATCACGACGCATATACAATTTTGCATTCGCTTCCAGTATGAGGAAAATCGTCGCAGAGCCGATGCGAATTTCGCGAACGAATATTCGCTACTTCAACACCGCTTGCTCACACACACACAGCCATTCCCTACGATCCCGGCCTCCCCCTGCTCATGAATAACCGAAAACTTGTCAGAATCAATGGAACAGCTCACCGGCCGGGAGGGGTTTGTAACCCTTTTGGCAGGAAGCAATAGAAAGGATAACGATTTTTATTTCGCAGGACCCCCGTCTCCCCAACGGGGGTCAATGCCCTTTTATGAAGTTGAATCCGCCGTAAATAGTGAGATCCCTGTGCTCAAACCATTCGAAAAAAAAAGTTCATATCGATGAGTATTAGGTATTTTAAAAATATATGAAAGCAATTACAAAGCTCCTATACTCCGCTTCAAAAATAACCCTTTTTTTTACTTGGTTCACTCGCGCATGCCCGAGTGCTGGAGTATGTATGTCCGTCCGTACAAATGGCAATCAATAAATACTGTTACGTTTTAATCTCTAAACAAAACAATTCTACCCCTTTAAAAAAACAAGTCGTTGCAGGTGGGCAAATAGGGCGACATAAAAGCGTGACTGATGCCGGGCGTCGCTGCGTGCCGCCGTTACAGGTAAATGGACACTATCAATCTACGCAATCAGCCGAGGCGACGCT